>JAOXNR010053118.1:0-14892 GCA_028571225.1 Parsonsia alboflavescens
CTAAATAATATTATTTTATCAAGTATATTTTAATTAATTAAATAATATTTATAATAATTATTTCAGTAAATTATGTTAATATATATGTAAAAACTATTTACCTTTTAATTAGTTTTTTAAATAATGATTAGAACTTTAGATGTAGAGTGATTGCTAAAAGATTATATATAATATATAATGTGCTAAAAATCTTTTAAATCACACACATACATATGTCTTTTCATTCACACTTTGCTAAAAGAGTATATTACATTAGACCATAAATTTCTTTAAACAATATTTTTAAAAATTATCTTGCTAAATATAAATTGAACTAATCAAAAAATAATTCATTTACATTTTATTTATCTTTTATGTATAATATGCATAATATATGTGGTTTGTGGGATAAAAACATATTACTTGTTATTAATAATTTAGCTAAGCAATAAAGTATTTACAACAATTATTTTATAAAAATAGAAGTAACAAATTTTGGAGTCTTGCAGAAATCATGTTATGAACCAGATGTGTATCAGATATGACATAGATGATTCAGTTTGTGTTTCAGTTCACTGTTCTTGTTTTGTTTCTTTTTATTGTGGGCTAGACTTGGTTGGAACTAACAATATATTGCCTTTCTCCTGTTCATCGTCTCAAAAATTTCTCATGATTTTTGAAACGGTTGTCATCTGGTATCAAAATCCACTGCTGCATATAGAGTTTTATTGCATGACCAAAATCCACCACGAATCTCCAGGCAAATGGAGGATGGGTTCCAAATTGTGAATACGTCAGACAAATAGTAGAAACTTCGGTTTGTCTAGTCAACTAGAATCTCTGCTGTATCTGTACATGTATCGTAAATGTCTCCCCCAATTTTGTACAAGGGCAGCTTATTTTTGCCATATTCCCCTATTGAACTGTTTTTGGATCACCAAAGATCTCAATATCCTTTTTTCTTTTAGATTGGTATTAGTAACATTTTTTGAGACATTTGTTGTTTTAATTTGTGAAAAATTGTGTACTCTTTAAAGACTTTTGCAAAACATATTCTATGCCCATGATCGTTTTTCCAAAATGATGTTGTCAAGAAGAGCTGGTTAATAACAGGTTAAGAACATTGAGCATACTAGGCCTAGACTGAGAATTTCCTTGTAGGCACTTCCTGACAGTTCTGATGATCGAGATCAGAACCTCTTCAACTTCTGGACTAGGATACTATAGTCTTTCATCGAGAAACTCCATCAATTTTATGCTTTCATCTAACACTAATGTTAGATAGAGAATGTATTCGCCAGGATGCTTTCTTTTGATTACTTCCAATGCCAGGACTCCAAAGCTACATACATCACACTATTCAGTTACTCATTGTTACTCTGGTTAGAAGAGTCCACTCTCAAAAGATATTTTGAAACTCAGGCCTGACAGTCTTGAATCGAGCATAATATTGTTGCATGATATGTCCCCGATGAACAATTGGTTGGGAACAAATGTAAGCCAAAGCACTCGCAATGCCCTTAATAATATTCACAAAGTCCAAGATTTCCAAACTCTTCAAAGTCCCGTGCTATTCCTCCAGTCAAAAAGTTTGAACTCAGATCCACCTGGAAAATTGACTCAACTTTTCCTTCTCATGTAGAATGTTTTGGCGAAATGCGTTGGTGCCCAAGTTCAGGTAAGAGAGTTGCAGGTAATCTCCATTCTCCAATGTATCCCGGTATCAACCCATTCAGGGAGTTTGAGGACAAATCGAGAGAATCTAAATCTCTTAGTAATCCAAACTCTTGGGGCATACTGCCTGAAAGTTGATTGCCCTGCAAATGGAGACTTGACGTGGAAGTGAGCTTCCCAAATTCCTTCGGAATCTCCTTAACCTACTGATCTGATTTTAAGAAAGATTCAGTTTTTTCAGCCGAACTTTCTCACTAATTGAAAGTCTTACCAACTTTGGTCGTTACACAATAGCTTCAGGGATGGAACAGTGTATTATTAGAAATAGGGATGGCAAAATGACTTAATTCCGATGGGTACCATGCTTCATCTGACACATTTGGGATGGGTTTTACCTGATAGGACAGGTATGAGTGTCAATTTTCAAGGTCTATTGTAGGGCTAGTCGGGCCTGAGTATGTCTAGAGACATGCCCTGGCCTGTCCTAATCTGACCTACCCTAACTTGTCCCGACCTAACCTATCCTGTGCTAACCTACTCGGCCTTGACTTGTCTGACCTATCCTATTAGTTAATATATTACAAATGCATAATATATTATGTATATTAAATATCAATAATTTTTGAAAAAAAAATATAAAATATAATTAATATATAGTAAGAAAAATTAAAAAGATATATTAAAAAATATTAATTTATATAAATAATGAATAAGATAGTGATTCTATAAAATACTATATCATATTTTAAGTATTACTTTTGTGTTATACAAACTAATTATTTTTATCTTTTAGTGGAAGTGGTTCTATAAAATTGGTTTAACTAACACATTTAATGAAATTTTTTCTTAAAAAAAAAAAGGGGGTCTTACTCATATAATCATACTTAAACTAAATGAATGTATCGTTTAAATTCTTATATGTATTTTAAATAGTTATTATAAATATTACTTAACTAAGTTTTTAATATCATGTAATATGCTTTTTTTTCCCTCTCTCAAAGATTAATAAATTATGTAAATTGGAAACATAAGATAAATTACATATAAATGATTTGAAAGCTAACAGTGTATTATTATTATTCAAATACTTCTATTTATCTTTACCAAAGTGATTCTTGTAAACGTTGTCAGAGAACATTTATTAATAGATTGTGATATGTTCTTTTATCAAAAAAATAATAATTCTTGTAATATGTATTATGAACAAAGATATATGTTTATATGAATAGATTATTTAAATAATTGATAGTCTATTATATTATATAATATAATATTTTATTATTCAAACTAATTCTATTTATGCTTTAATGAAATTACTCCTTATAAATATTCATTTAACTATATTATTAAGTGGATTAATCTAATATACTTTTTTTGAATAAAAAACTAACAATATAATACTCCTAAAAGACACTTTTATTTTATCTTTTGGAGTTAAATGTAAAGATTTTTTCTTTCACAATATTTAAATGGTTGATATATATTTTTATCCTTTCTTATATGAAAATGTTTTTATATTTTTATAATTTATATATAGAGTCATATATTCAATTTCTCCATCCACTTGTATTCAAATAAATGTCAATGTTTTATTAAATTTTTAAAGTTATTACATAGGATTAGTTTGAAGATATGAAAATTAAAACTAAAGATTCAAGATATTTCAAAATATAAGGAAAAGGTAGTGCATATTATAAGATTAAATTTACTTTAAAATATTATTATTATTATTATTATTTGTGGTTTAAATTATATGCTAAGTGTATGTATAATGAAAATAGTGAGTTGAATTATTATATATATGTTTAGAATTAGAATATGCTTTTGAGTGAAATATTATAATATATTTTAGAATAAAAAATTGTGTGCATCATTTCAGTTAAATGAGTTGGCAAAAGCTTTATCTATCATTCCAAGGGTAGAGGGGTTGAATTCTTATTGCTTATAGTTTTAAAATTGGGCTAGGTCAGGTCTCACGAGGTGGAGCGGGTTTAAGTCAAATTGTCCTACGTAGTCAATATGAGGACTGGTCTAACAAGTCAAGTCAGGCTTTGTGGAAACAGGGCAGGTCAGGTCATGAGCTTAGACTAGCAGATCCGTGGCAGGTCAAATGACAGGTCAGGCCTCCTTTCAAGACAGGCAAGTCAAGTCTCGATTTCAAAAAACCTACCCTAACCTCCCCATTGCGCCATCCCTAATTAGAAAGGAATAAAGGTATTCCTCCGGGGACACTCAGTGGGTGGAGTGGAAAGGGCGTAAACCATAGATTTTGTGTTTGAATCTTCATGCATATTACACTAATGAATAAAATAATATACCAAGCACAACTTGCATTTGGTTTAAATATTATTTTGTTATAACTTGTTAGAAGATAAATGATAATTGTCTTCTTTATTCTATCTTTTATCCTTTTACACAAAACTATAAATAGGTAAAACAAGATCATTTGTAAGGTATGTTAGTCTCTCTACTAAATTTCCTCTTTCTATATCTCTCTAGATCCTTTTCTAACTGAGCATTTGAGAGTCAAAGAGGAAATCAATCTTCTTTGTAGGTCCCCAACGACGTGAGATTAGTCCCGAATGAGTATTCTTCATTCCCAACGGCTTCAATAGAGAAGAGGCAATAACATATCTCATTGACAACTTCTTGGATTCACATAATATCGAGGTGCATGCAATCTGACCTGAACACCACTAAAAAACAAAAATGAAGGGAATAAAACGGTTAAACTAGTCAGATTACCAAGTGATTGGGGAATAGTGCCACTAAGTTTATTGATAGGTGATGTTTAAGGTTTTGCACGTGGGATTCGAACTCGAGACCTATGGTCTCCGCAGTCGTCACTCTACCCGTTAAAATGACCCTGAAGAGATGCCTTTCCCCTTCCTGTACATAGATAATAATATTAATAGCATCCTCTAGAGATTTTCACTCCACTCTTTTATACATTCTCCCTCAAACTCAAGTTCTTAATTCTCGTTCTTTTGCTCGCTTTAATAACTTTACACCTCGTAGAATTTCTAACTTCACATTTTTCATATTTTAATCATAACACCAATAAATTTATTAAAATTATAATCATCACCCCAATAATTTGAATAAGTGTGAAACGTGAATATAGATATGTAAGTAAAATTTAAAAAGTTGAAATCTCCCACCAAATGTATCCTATAAATTAGAGTGCACGTCTAACAGTTTTTTCTTCTTCTTTTGAAATTTTCTTCTAATGATATTAATGTCAATGTATTTGAGAGCAGTTCTAAAAGGGTAAGAAAAGAAACTTCATATGTTTGGAATTATTTGAAGAGAGTGGGCAAAGGAAAGGATGAGATTGAGAAAACAGTTTGTTATAGTTGTAGGGAAGAGTTTAAGGTTGGTCCATCACCTAGTGGAAATAATTACGGAACTTCTCATTTGCGACGTCATGGCCAAAATTGCAAATATATTAATATGAAGTATTCAAATCCGCTTCCATTGCCTCTTGATCATGAAGGAAAAGTAAGAGCATCTATAATCTTTATTCTTTTAAATTTATATCTTTATTCTTTATTCTTTTATATTTGTATTAAATTAATTTATTTGATCTCTTCTTTTTATGTAGATGGCATTGATAATCCTAGCGTTGTGGTTTCATTGCATTCAACAATTCTTGACGATCTTGAATCTTAAGTTTTGTTAAACTTGAATTTAGAAATTTATTATTTGAACTTGAATTCTTGTATTAGTTAAATTTGAAGATTGAAATCTTGTTGAATTTGAACATAGAAACTTGAATTTGAATTCTTGTATTACTTTGATGGAATATGGACTTTGACATTTGTTGAATATTTAGGAATTTTTCTTCATATAATTTGTATGATGTGAATGTAATTTTATTATTGATAGTTTTTAATTTTTTTTAAAAAATAATTATGTAGTGTATATTTTATATTTGCAATTTTAAAAAATTCATTGATAAATTCAAATATTTTAAAAAATATATGGGAACGTATGGACTTAAGGAGATTGAAATGGGTTTTAATATGTAGATCCTTTAAATTTGAACCTATATCCTATCCGACCCATTTACAGTGGACTTAGGTGAGGAAGGATTGGGCTGGATTGAACCGACTCAAATTGACAGGCTTACCTTTGATAAGGTATTAAATGGTAGTTTTGAATAGGAGTCATTTGATATTCATGAAACAGAGTAATAAATCAATCTTATCCTGTCACACAAATTCTTTTTACTTTTTCTTTCTCCTTGTTGCTACCATGAAATTTGTCTCTGGATTATTCAACCAAAATTCCAACTTTAGAATTTTAGGTTCTAATCCGTGTGTTAAATTATGATATTTCATATTTAGTTGTTGATGTTCCTACAGAGAATGAGATAGTAAATCAATTTTCATTTGATCTTCGAGAATTTAATCTTTTAGATGGCTGTGGAACTCCAGATTACCTATCTCAGAGTTGTCAAATTGCGCTCTTCACATTTCATTTTTCCTTTTGCTTTCTCAATTTTTATCAGGTCACACATTGTCATTAATTTGAGTTAATTTTACAAGGGATAGGTTAAGTATTGAGCTTTCCTTTCTGTATAGGCAAAAAAAAAAAAAAGGAGAAGTTTTTTCACAAAACCCCAAATCGAAATTTTTCACAAAACCCCTAATCGAAATTATCTTTATAATGTTTTTTTTTTTTCACTACCGAGCAAGGCACATAGGTTATTGATTTATACATAATTATGCAAAGTTTAATATCCTTTTTATGTCATTATCTTACGTAACTTAGCTTAATTATGTAATTTTAGATGTATTTTACTTCCCTATACTTGATTTTAATATGAAGGAAAATTTGGTTGAAAAAGGCTCGAGAAAGTATCAAGTTTGCACAAAAATCTTGTCCGGGATAGATCATGACGAGATAAAGCAGAGCAACAGGTGGGCTAGCAAGCCATCCGGTGCCAGACGGCCCAAGCCAGCACCGGACAACGTTGACACTTGTGTTGATCACCTCGAAGACTTTCAATTTTATTAGGATTTGATTATATTTCCTAAACAATTTCTTTTTGTATTAAGTTTCTATTTTATTATTAAAATTCTTTCAGGTTACTGCTTATTTTGTAAGGAGTCTCTACTTCTATAAATAGGTTCTTTTTCATAGTCTTAGACACACAATTAAAGCTTGATCTCCCGAGGATTTCCGAAAACAAATTGCAGATTTTCTCTTTCTCTTTTCTTATTTATTTTTCGGTTTTATTAATCATATCTTATGAGTAGTCCTCTTTTGTTAATAAGAACATGAAGTAGGTTATTTTGATATAGGGTTATCAAATTTGGTTTGTTTTTCTTATAAAGATTTGATCTTTATTATTTAGTGTTTGTGCAACTCTTGTTTTCAGTTGATTAATTATGTTTATTGATTTAGCTTGATCACCTAGATTAATTTGCATGATTATACTGTTAGGGTTTAAATATTATCGTTAAGATTGATAATCCACAGATAGCAACTATTATTTAAATTTGGTTTGGCTAACAACTTTATTTGGCCATAGAGAATTGTATGAATCCAATTGCATGAATTAAAGCTACTTTGTTTATGTAATTTGACTTTGGTGATGCCTTCATGCTTATGCAATTTAATTAATTAGATTTCTAGTTTGCTACGACGTAAGTTTAATTGATTAAATTAGGGATTTTATTTCTCGGTACGAGAAGTAGATCTATTTAAAGGACAGGAATTTGTGCTCTAAGACAAATTCTAAAGCCAACTACTTAATTGTGTTATTTGCTCAGTCCCATAGCAATTGACCTATTGATTGTTTCTTGTTAACAGTTTTCTCATCTATATTCTCCTTTTAAAATTAGCTTTTAAATTCTTTGTTTGATTTTATTTTATAAACTCTTTCAGAAATTTCCCCCTTTTGTTACTTTTTAATTGGTCTTTTATTAAATTGAAATTCAATTCCGTGTGGGTTCGATCCTATTTACCCTAACTATATTAGTTTTGATAGATAAGTTTAATTTGCTTGTGTTACTACTCACGATCAGTTATTACATGGAAAACTGGTTTCATTTTAATAGTAATTAAAATTTAAAATCGTAGAAATTAAATAAACTACCAATTATTTATACATTTCCACAGGACATAAATAAATGATGGAAAAATACTTCTAAGAAAGCAAAGTAGACATACAAGAAATTAATGACTCATTATAGCATGCAATTCTTTTCTTCCTTGGACGGTGCCGCTTCTAAGTCTCCCGTATATGATGATGATCCTCTTCTAGTCTGAAGCTCTTTGTTCCATCATATAAATATATAGAGAATTAATCAATATTAAGTCAATGATAAAATATGGACAATGTAATTATTAAAGAAATATTATGGAAATCAAATCATATAGTCTCTCCATTTGAAAGTGAGTGTCCCTATTTACATTTTAAATTGTTCATAATTAAATGACTTATTTCTTTAAAAAGATAAATCAAAATGAATCACTGCTTTCTCTCTCTAGCCAAAATCCTCTGCCTTCTCTCTATAATCCATCGACTTTGATGCCTCCCCAACCTTTCTTTTCTACTCACTGCAGCCCCTAGATTTGCCCAAGGCTGCTGCAACGCCGCCACCAGCCACAAACCAACCACCATCACCAGCCACGAACCAACCACTGCCAACATCCCCCTCCCCATGGGGAAGAGGCTCTCTCTCCTCTCTTTTCAAAGATCAACCCGACAGCTTTGTAGCTCCCACCATGCTAATGAAGCCACCTCAAACCATCAAGGGAGAACCGGCCTTTTTCTTCACCAAGACAGAGATAGACAAACTTTCAGAACCATTCAAATTGGCATTGATCGGAAAATTATCGTATGGGAAACCATCCATCGATGCAGTCAAAAAATCATTCCAAACAATTGGCCTTAAGGGAAACAGCTCTATTGGATTGATCGATGCACGATATATTTTGATCCAAGTGTCACATGAGGAAGACTACTGTCGGTTGTGGCTAAAAGGAGTCTGGATGCTCAACGGGGTCCCAATGCGAGTTCTCAAATGGACGCCACAGTTTCATGTGAAGGAAGAGCCCTCAACGATTCCCACATGGATCTCCTTCCCCGATCTCCCCATCCACTTTTTTAGGAAGGAAATCCTTCACTCGTTTGCATCGATTGTTGGAAAACCCCTTAAAATTGATATGCCTATGGTCAACTTATCGAGACCAAGTACAGCCCGGGTATGTGTTCAATTGGATCTGCTTCATACACTGCCAAACAGAATCTGGATCTGCCAGGATAACTCAGGTTTCTAGCAACCGATTAATCACGAGCACACAATGCGATATTGCACGCACTGCAAGAAAATCGGTCACTCCCAAGATCGCTGCCATGAGAAACACCCAGAACTGAAACAAAAAAACTCGCTGGACATGCCTCCAATTGGCCAGCAGCAACCGAAACAGAAAAAGAAGAAAATCCCCAGGTCTGGAAAATTAAGGAGGCAGCGGGAGACAGGTCCAAAAACATCGTAGCTCAAGTGCAAACCAAACAAACACACTGCCAAGAAACAGCACAGCCCACTACACAGATCTCTGATGACCCATCACCGGCAGCAAACGATGACCACTCTCCGGCAGAAGAAGAGCCTTAGCCCTCTCAGACAGCACCGGAATTTTTTGCAGAAATTCAAGCTGTCCAGGCAGGTCGACAGCCTGGAACACCTCCAAGAACTCAGCAACAGCTTCATGCCAACCCAATCCCCAATTGTGGCTGGTCAATACAAGAAAAACCCATGGACCCCACCTTTTCTAGTGGCAAACACACACCGGCGAACAAAGAAAAAATGGCTTTGGCACCAAGCCCACTTGCGGCCAGGAAGGAAAAGCAAGACAAAGAAACCGAAAAAGACGAAGGAACAAACAAAGAAAACCCACTTGCGGCCACGAAGGAAAAGCAACACAAAGGAACCGAAAAAGACAAAGAAGGAACAAATAAAGAAAGCCAACTTGCGGCCAAGAAGGAAAAGAAAGAAAAAGCAACCGAAAAAGAAAAAGAAGGAACAAACAAAGCATACCCACTTGCGGACATGGAGGAAAAGCTAGAAAAAGAAAAAGCAAACGGAAAAGAAAAAGGCAGAGTAGGAACAGACAGAGAAGACTCTGCCACGCGGCCCTCAAGACAGTCTCAACCGACAGAAAGTGTAAATCCAATTCCGGTGGAACAGACGCCGCATTAAGGACCACCAACTGCACAACATTCAGACGCAGAAACATCCTCGAGTAAGACAACACTGCCAATGGAACCCAACAGCGCAACAGAAGAAAATGCTGAGCCGGTCTCAGGGATCCCAAATCAAGAAGACCTTGGATTTCGGGTAGAAGATGAAGACTCATCGGGGGAATCTGCTACTACCCAGGAAGCCGACAGAAATATGGAGCTTGTTGAACCAGAGGGTCTCAACTTGATAGTGGAACTCCCAAGGTTCGAAGATGCTCGCTCTGTCCTACCAAAAACTGCCAAGAGAAAAAACGATGTGCCTCCTTCCAATATGGTTACAAGGTAACAATCATGACTGGGCTCTTCCTCAACACCACTATGAAGAAGCTTTTAATCTGAACATTAGAGGTATTGGCAACTCTCTCCCTCTTTGGATAAACTTAAACATCACATACGAGTGCATAAACCTCAGATTGTAGCTATTTTGGAACCGATGATTAACTGTTCAAGAATTGCCTCTTATGGATTTAAACTTCAAATGCCCCATTATTACTCTAACTCCAATGGGAAAATTTGGCTATTTTGGTGTTCTGATTTGATGCTCACTATTAAAAACCATTCGAACCAAATGCTCTCTTGTTCGGTGGATAATTACATGGGTTTGGACAGAATTTGCACGATGTCTTTTGTTTATGCAACCTGTGAGTATATTGCTAGGAGAACACTATGGATGGAGATGGCAGAACTATCAAAATTAGCCAAGGACCATGGCTGATCGGAGGGAACTTTATTGTTGTTCGATCTCCAACTGAAAGTTCAAGGGCACCCCTAGCAACACGTCCAATAAGGGAATTCAATAATTGTGTAGAACATTATGGGCTGATAGACCTTCCTTTTGTCGGTAGTAAGTACACTTGGTACAGATCAACTTTCCCTCCATTTTGGAAACGGTTAGACAGAGTTTTGGTAAACGAGCATTGGCAAAGCTCGTTTCACAATTTCTCACTGGAGCACCCGCCACGGCTACCATCGGATCATAGCCCCCTACTTATTTCAGCAGCAGTGGTTGGAGTCCAGGGGCCGAAGACTTTTCGTCTTCAGAATATGTGGCTGTGACACAAAGACTTCCGAGGGCTAGTTGAGGCCTCTTGGCAGCAGTCCATTGAAGGCAACGGAATGCGCCGACTAGCTGGGAAATTATGCAGACTCAAAGCAGCTCTCACAGTTTGGAACAAAGATGCATTTGGCCATGTAGAAAACAATGTGACACAAGTGGAAAGTTTGGTAACATCTTTGGAAGCAAGCTACATGGCAGACAGCACAGAAGAAAATCGAGAGCAGCTTCACCGAGCAAGACCTAATCTAGTTTTTCATCTTAAGAACCAAGAAATTTTCTGGAGACAAAAATCCAAAATAAAGTGGCTGAAAGAAGGGGAAGGAAATACCTCATATTTCTCACGATATTGGCATACTCGAAAGGCAATTCTACAAATCCATAAAATCCAAGACTCGGAGGGTCATTGGCTAACCAATATCAGTGATATTGAAAGGGAAGCTATGGCATTTTATTTGGGACTGTTAACAGAAGATCCGGGATGTCAAAGGGAACCGAAAGACTTCTTAACAAACATACCAAAGTCCATCACTACAGCCGAGAACAAAAAACTGTCACTACCCCCAGATCTTGAAGAAGTTAGAGCTGCAGTATTTAGCCTGGATGGCGAGAATGCCCCGGGTGTCGATGGTTTTCAGGGAAAATTCTATGCAGCCTTTTGGAGTCTCATATAGCTGGACATTCTGCAAGCAGTGAGGGATTTTTGGTCCTGTGTGTGGATACCTCAACAATTCACCTCAACCCAAATTATCCTAATTCCAAAGGTTAACAACCCAGCCACTTTTGCAGAATTTCGACCAATTAGTCTCTGCAATTTCTCATCCAAGGTAATTGGGAAGATCGTCTCACTACGACTTGCTAAATTACTTTTTGATTTGGTTTGCCTAAACCAGGGCGGCTTTGTGCAAGGAAAAAATATCTCGAACAACATCCTTTTAGCTACCGAATTGATACAATCTCTGCACAAGAAATGTATTGGGGGAAACATGATCTTAAAGGTAGATATGTTAAAGGCTTTGAAAGGGTGAAGTGGTCATTTCTATTGGAGGTGTTGCGCAAATTTGGATTCGGAATCCAGTTCCTGAACCTCATATACAACTGCTTGGATTTTAACAAATTCTTTGTCACCATTAATGGAAAATTGTGGGGTTTTTTCCCTTCCTTGCGAGGTGTTCGACAAGGAGACCCTTTATCTCCCACCCTCTTTATATTAGCAGCGGAAGTGTTGTCAAGAAGCCTAAACAGCCTCCTGTATGAAGACAAAATAGGGGATTTCATCACAGACCGTGTTAGTCTCCCTATTTCGCATCTAGCTTTTGTAGATGACATTATAATCTTCACAAGAGGATTGAAACGTGGACTTCGAACGTTGATTGACTTTTTGGAGTTTTATCAAAATTGCTCAAGCGAAAAAGTGAACTTCCACAAGAGTTCCATGTATCTATCTTCACATATTCCTCAACAAAGGCGGGCTGCTCTAAAGGAGATTACAGGTTGTCTAGAACGAAGCTTGCCAATGATCTATCTCGGCTGTCCAGTTTTTCCAGGAAGGTCCAAAATTGCATATTATGAACCCCCCGTCAACAAGATTAAGAACCGTATCATTGGTTGGCCACGGAAATATCTGTCTCCCAGAGGCAGATTAATTCTTATCAAACATGTGCTCCTGGCAATGGCAATTTACCTTCTGGCAGTCACAAATCCACCGCAACAAATCATCAAGGAACTGGAGAAGCAATTCACTCAATTCTTCTGGGGTCACTCAGACTACGGCAGTAATAGGCACTGGTGCACGTGGGATAAAATCACTCGGTCATATGATAAAGGTGGGCTTGAGGTAAGAGCACTAAATAGAACACTCCAAGCATTCAGCACCAAACTCTGGTGGAAGTTTCAAACGTCGAACTCCATGTGGGTTCGCTATCTTAAAATGAAATACAAATATCATCCAGTCAAGGCAATAATTGAAGGAGGATCACCACTTTGGAGATGAATGCTGCAGGCATCGAGTTGGGCAGAGCATTCTAGACAACATCCAAGGAGATGACACATACACTTGGTGCCTTTCTTCGAATGGCCAGTTCAACACTTCCGAATGCATGGAGGCACTGGAAGAGGAGGAATTGGGTAATGCCATCATACAACACTACTTCCACTCCAAAATTCCATTATCATGGTCTATTTTCATGTGGAAAGTAAGCAACAACTTCTTAGCCACTGATGACATATGAGGTCGGCTTGGTTTTCAACTTGCATCGAAATGTCATTGTGAAAGATCGGCAAAAACTATTTCACACCTCTTCGGTAGCTGCCCATTAACAGCACAGGTATGGACACATTTCAATCACGCATTTGGAATCACCAGTGGCTCCCCAAAATTGGTAGAACAGTTGCAAATCTGGCAATTGCATAAACAAAGGATAGGGCTACTGGCAACACTTATCCCCATCCTCATTTGCCATGAAGCTCGGGTGGTTCGTTGCCCTGCTTTATACTCCGTTGAGACCAGCAGTAGCAGGAAGATCCTTAACAAGATCATTTGGCAGCTATATCACATTAAGAAGGCTTATTCCCTACCCATCTTAGATAGTCTATTTCATAAGCTTTTACTTTAGCTTTCTTTACAACAATCTTTGTAAGGCCTTTGCCCTTCTCGATTTAAATCAAATAACAGGTAGGGGTCTGCCTAACCCCCTATCCAAAGAAGAAAAAAATCAAAATGAGACATTTAATACATGATATGCTCTTTATCACTTACCAGGAAATTTGAAACATCATGCATTGTTGGTCTAGATTGAGAATTTGCATTAAGGCGAGCATAGGCAAGTTTAACAATAGATGTCAGCACATTTTCAACTTTTGGAGTGGGAAACAAAAGCCTTTGATCAAGCAAGTCCACGACTTGTATGTTTTCAGTAGTACTTTGAGACGCTAGATCAGTTATACAGTCTCCAGGATGCTTGGCTTTGATCACCTCCAATGCCAATACTCTGAAGCCATGCACAACCCACTTTTCAGTAACTCTTCTGGTGTAAGCAAATTTTACATGTTTGGTACAATTTGTATTCGACAAGTTGTCAAGATCAGGTATATACACTTGAACTTTGAAAAATATGAAACTTCACTGACCTGGTGCAATGTATCCGTATGTGCCCACAATTGCACTTTGGGTGGAACAGTCTATCTTGAGGAGTTTTGCTATGCCAAAATTTGAAATATGGGCCTCGTATTCCGAATAAAGCAAAATATTGTTGATTGATATGTCTCGATGAACAATTGGTGTTAAACAATCATCATGCATGTAAGCTAGGAGTTTTGAAAGGTCTTGACGGCCTTAGAAGACCCTTCTTTTCCATAACCACTAGTATTTTCGCCTGTGAGGTTGTCAGGGGAGTTGTCACTAGGTCTGGAATGGTCTTCTTGTACTTATCTGAGAGTCCTCCTTTCGAATGAGGATCCTTCCTATCTTGTTTCTATAACTGTGGGCTTTTTGGTTACCTCTTGGTTTCTTTCTCAACGGCTGAGGCAAACACAAAGATCTTCTTCTGGACCATTTCTTCAGCCTTTATTAATTTCTCGAGGAGTGTTTGTAACTCCTTGATGGTCTTCATTGGATCTTCTGCTAGCCTAAAAGCTATATATTCCCCTTGTAATCCCTGTTTGAAGGCAGTGATGTAGATAGAATCATTTTTCGACTCCATTTGCACTGCCTCGTTATTAAAAGCGACTGTAATAACTTCCTGTGCTTTCTCCAAACTTCTGTTTGATATTAAACAGATCGTTGATGCCTTTTTCACACCTTTTGCTGCTTTGATAGTTCTTCAGAAACAGCTCCTTCAGTTGTGTCTAGCTCATTCATGATATGCTGAAATTCAGATGGAGCATTTTTTAGTCCAAAGGGCATAACATTCCATTCATAGTGCCCCAT
>JAOXNR010053119.1:0-14890 GCA_028571225.1 Parsonsia alboflavescens
ATTATTTGTATTGCATTAGAACAATTAACTTGACAAACACTTTTCAGAAATTTGATTGAATTCCAAATGGATTCAAACGGGTCACTTGACTGAAAGTTGCTAGGGCTCTTCTAGGGTTCTTAGTAAAACTTTAGGGTTTATCAATGCTTGGCTATTGAATTGATTTGTGTTGAAGAAATCCAAACTAATAGATCATATTGGAAGACAATCATGGTCATTAGTCACTAGCCTGAGTCTCTTTTTGACGTCTTGGGCAAAATTTCAGATCATGAGTGTTCTTGGGTTTGGATAGATGGATGTTGAAATTCCAGCCATAATTCAAGGAATCACGTCACGTACCCATTCCTCCCATCATTACCCCCCTTTAGCCCCAGTGAGCTTGAAGGTTATGGTGCCAAAATTACCATCTTTAAGTCCCGACCTTCGAAGAGTCAGCTTTTTTTCTTTATGGCTAGTTTCGGAGGGGACGTGCTGCATCAGTTTTTAGCAGCTGCTTCGATGCAATCCTACAAGATCTTTTCCAGGAACCAAAAGGACTCCTTCTCATATATAAATTAGGAAGCTTTGAAATTTTTAATTTCTAGGATTCACCAAAAATTTCTTCTCTACAAACAGAATCTCTCCTCTGTAATATCAACTGGAACTGCTGCCCTTTTGAGCTTCCTTTTTCTTTCTGTCTGATGAACTCTGTGAAGTTAGAACTTCTCCTCACAGTTTTTCAAGAATCAACGAGTGAGTTTTCTCTTCTCTTTTTATTATTTTTAGAAAATTTCCATCTTCTAGCTTTCCTTGGAAAATGTCTTCTAAATCCTTTACCCAGTCATCTTCTTCTAGCATCCTTTCTCTTTGCATAGGAGAGATTTCTAGGACTCTCCCTTTTGCAGATCCTAATAACGAGGTATATCACTTGCCTCTCATTACCGCTATTGCTCTTGCCATTAAGAGCAAAGTCTATCAACCCTTTAAACTAGAGGTCTTCTCTCTTTCTTCCTCTTTAGGTCCCTAAGAAATTTTTCAGATTGCTGGGGAGTGGGGCCTAAATAGAGACGACATAGTAGTCGCTCGGGAGTCGAAGCATCCTAATAGTCGTTGTGTTGGAAATATAGACCTTCACTTGGCTAACCTCAAGGGAGGCATTCTCTTGCCAGACTTGCATTCTCTGTTCTTCAATGTAGTCCACTTTTGGAACTTTCCCATACGTCAGCCTGTTCCAAATGCTATGTGAACGATTATTAGGTTCATAGCAACCTACCACCTTTATAGTGTTACAGTTTCTTTGGACCTTTTTAGGTCTTGCTTTAAGGTCGCTGTCTCTACTGCCCCGAGGAAAACCAACTGGGGGTTACTTGATTTGTACATATTGATCTAAGTTTATATCTGTTTTATGTCATTATCTTACTTAATTTAGCTCAATTATGTCGTTTTAGATATATTTTACTTCCCCAAGCTTGATTTGTGTTTGTAGGAACATTTGGTTGAAAAATGCTCTAGAAATTACCAATTTGGCAAGAGGATCTTGTCCAGAATAGATCGTAGCGCAATGGAGAGGAGTAGCTGGAGTGGAAGCAGGCCATCTGGCATTGAGCAATCCTAGGTGGTGTCAGATGGCGTTGATCGCATGTGAAGACTTTCAATTTTGTTAGAATTTGATTATGTTAATGTTTTATTATTATACTTTTATTAGGTAATTACTTATTCGTAAGGGGTTTACACTCCTATAAATCGGTTCTTTCTCATAGTCTTAGAGACACAATTCAAGATTGATTATCCAAGAGTTTTCGACAACAAAGGGCAGATTTTCTCTTTCTCTCTTCTTACGAAGTTTTCGGTTTTATTAATCATGTCTTATGATTTGTCCTCTTTAGATCACAAGAACATAAAGTAGAATATTTTGATATGGGGTTATGAGATTTGGTTTGTTTTTCTATTAAAGATTTGATCTTTATTATTAAGTATTTGTACAATTCAAGTTTTCATCTTATTAATTGTGTTTATTGATATAGCCTGATCATGATGGATATCAAGGAGCTATCAAGACATTGGAGAACACATGGAAGCTACCAAACGATGAGATGAGAATATTCAAGTTCAATTCTGAAGAAGATGTAGCTTCAAGGGGAGATTCAATGAATGGACTGAAGAATTCCAAGATGAAGAAGTGATGCCTTGACATTGATGCAAATCAACTAAGTTCTACTAGAAGACAATGCCATGGTCCATGAAGCTAAGCTCGTAGATGAAGACCAAATCGAAGAGACATTTGGGAAGATGGAGGGCTTAGAAATGTGCCTTAAAGACCCTACTTCAAGTCCCAAAAGAGTACAAAATCGAAGGTAAGACAAAGCATGAAACAAAGGGTGAAAAAAGAAGAAACAAGGCTGGAAAACATTGCATCCAGTGCCGGATCCATTCCATCCAATGCCGGCTCAGCAGATATTTAGATTGGGTTGCCCTCCAGTGGCCATCCGGCTCCAGACAAGCACCGAGTCAGCTAACTTGTGTGTCATTTTCTTTGAATTTTAATGCCTTCTTCTTTTTATTTTTGATATATATTAAGGGTAGTTAAGTACATACCAACCATCCAAGAATCGTTAGGGTAATTTAGGGTTTTAGAACTTTATATAGTTCCTCATCTTTGTATGACAAACATGATTTTATAAAATTCAAGAATCCTTTAGGATCAAACTTGTTCTTTCATGAGTTTTCTTCATAGAATCTCTTAGGGTTCTTGAACAACTACTCTAGGGCTTTTCATCACTTTGGTTAGGGTGTTTATTTGTCTACCAACATCAAGACAATGGTTGATGATTGAAAAACATCATAAGTCATTGTACTAACTTGAACCTCTAGGTGTGTCTTGGGAAAATTCTTCTAGTTGGTGTGTTTTTGATGAAACCAATTTGAAAGAAATCACATCAAATCACATAGATTAATTTGCTTGATTATACTACAAGGGTTTAAATATTATCTCTAAGATTGATAAATCCACATGTAGCAACTATTGTTTAAATTTCGTTTGGCTAACAAATTTAATGTCCTCCAATTATGGGGGTCTTCCGACAATGTTTCTCCAGTGCGCAATTGAGTTCTGCATTGTGATCTACCTCTGTGCTATGTCTAAATGCATGTTGGTTGTGATTGAGTCATTAGGCTATTGTTTTTTCTTTTTTATAAGGAAGAAAGCTAGGCATTTTAGAACGTTCGTCTCCCCACAGATGGCGCCAGAAGTTATGGAGCTCAAGAGTCGCCTTCAGGTCACAACAAAACCGTGATGACGTCAACGGTCACAACCTGAGAAGACAACAAGTTGGTCACCAGAGTGGAATGTCGATCGGGGAAGAGCTTCGATGCCTAAGTCAATATTCTAACTAAGTAATCTTATGTAATTAACCCCAAAAAGCGGTCCTTGTCCTCAGAATGATTATAATTTGATTATATAATAAGATGAAGTAAGTTACATCGTTGATTAGGGCTCTTCTATTATGTGACAGTAGACAGTTAGGATAATTGTGAGATCATACAATATCCTACCAATTGCTCCTAGAAAAGTGGAGTTTCCCTCTGTTTGGATATCTTTCCATTCACGTCTCTATCGAGAGCTACAAACTCACTAACCGACCTTTAGACCAACTTTGCAACCAACCGTGGTTGTTAAGGGTCTCAACTATCTCTTCTAGGAGGTCACGCCAAGTAATCGTAGGCTCATGGGAGATGTTAGGAGTTGCTCACAACTAGTCGTGGCATCGAAGACATTGAGATGGATAGATGCTTACCGAGCGGAGGTCGTGGTCCGATAAGACCTTTCTTGAGCTCACTTAGGAGGTTAACAACCTAGGAGGTCGATGGTAGCAGGTCGCTACCCACTCTTCCTCGTTGACATCATGAGTTTGACTTTCAGGTATTGAAGGTTGGGGCCTTATGGCCATTTTAGTTGACTTTGCTCGGATCATGCCTATTTAGGTTGACTTGCCCTGATCATGCCCATTTCTCCCATCATTCCCCCCCTTTAGGCCTAACGAGCTCTAAGGTCGTGGAGCCTAAATTTCCATCTTCGAGTTGAGACCTTTGAAGGGACGTGCCATTTTTTCTATAACTGATAGTTTTTTGTAATGGATGTGACTCACCAGTTTTAGCGGTTACCTCAGTTCCATTTGCACCGGATCTTAATATTAATCCAAGGGACACCTTATCTCATAAATGAGTGGCTAATTTATTTTCATTGGTCTTATAATTAATTTGGACTAAGGTCCATAAGATTAATTATTGTTTGACTTAGACTGAAAATAAATAAAGGGTATCTTAGTTAAACGGCCAAGATAATTATTTTGAGTCCATGATCCAATAAATAATTATTGGACCTTTAATTAAATTGAGGCTTATTGGGTCATGGCCCATAGAAGTCCAACTACTAATTAGGTTATTTATATCATATTATTTCCAGGAATTAGTGTGGGATTATTTTTCAGAACCCTATTTTGAGAACAGACGTGATTTTCTTCAAAGAAAATTCCAGACGTCTGTTCATCTTTTCCACAGCTGCCACTCCACAAAATTAAGAATCCCACTTTTCGTATTCCCATTTGTTTACCCAGATTTTCTTAGGGAATAGATTAGAAGACTTTAAGTCTAGTAGATCTCGATAATATCAAGAGACAGATCTACAGTTCCAGACATCAAGAAAGGTATGTATCATTCTCATGTAATTTTTTTTTAGGAATTGGGATTTGGATCTCGTTTCTCTGTAGATTCGAGATAAGATTTCCCTTCAGGTTTTAGAAGACTCTTCTTCTCCATGACCAAAAGTAATTCTGCTCGCGAGGTCATTAGGGGAGTTATTACTAAGTCTAGAATGGTCTTCCTTTTCTTCTCCGATTATCCTCCTTTTGAATGAGGCTCCTTCTTGTCTCTTTTTGATGACTGTGGGCTTTTTAGACGCCTCTTATTTTCTTTCTCAATAGTTAGGGTTAAACCAAGAATCTTCTTTTGGACTGTCATTTCCTCAGCCTTTGTAGCTCTTTGATGGTCTTCACTGGCTCTTCTACCAGACTAAGGGCTTCGTACCCCCCTTTCAATCCGTACTTGAAGGCAGTGATGTAGATAGCATCGTTTTTCTGCACAATTTCCACTGCCTCATCGTTAAAGTAGCTGTAGTAGCTCCTAGTGCTCTCACCAAACTTCTGCTTCATATTGAATAGATCATTGATGTCTTTTTCACACCTTTTGCTGCTCTGATAGTTCTTTAGAAAAAACTCCTTCAATTAAGTCCAGCTTGAGATACTTACCTCCAGAATTCTTTCGAACCGGGACTGCACTTTCTTGGTCAGCGTGGATTGGAAAGCTTGACTAACATGATCAGGGTACTCAAACATTTCCATGTCAGAATTGCATTCATCTATGTGTTGTAATGGTTCATTATGCCGTTGTACTGCGCCTCCACTTGTGGGGCTTTGAATCTTGGTAGCATCGAAGTAATGCTGATGCTGTGGACACATGGCGAAGGCTTCGATCAATCCACGCTGCTCTGCATGTTTTGATTTCCATTTCTCTCTTGATTTGCTGGGATAGTCTTTCTCCTCTGTGGATTCGAGACTACCCCTTGAGCACAGCTGCCTGTCTTTTCGAGATGGCATCTTTCCTCTAAGAGAGTTGTCAGCGAGCTCCCCTGCTCCTTAGGACTGGTTTCTTGTCTCTTATCTCGTGATATGGCAGCTCAATTGAGTTTGTCTCTAAGGTCATAATCCCTTCCATCACTCAGAGTTTCTCTCAGGTTGAGCACAGGTGGGACTCTTTCACCCTGTGATGTTTCCCATGCTCGACCTGTCTCCCGACCTTTCTCATTGGACTGGAGGTCATTCCTTGCTTCTGAAGGTGGGGATTGGTCAAGCTGTGTGCAACCCCTTGTTCTCGAGGCGATTGTGTCTCCCTGTATGTTGATACAGGAGTATGTCCTATTGACATGTAATCTCTTCTACACGAGATTACTTCTACGTAAGCCACCATGCATTCTAAGAGTTTGGGTAGAATGGACACCCGACTTCCCCACGATCTCTATGGTTTGGGGTTGTTGCCATTCTTGGTCTTGATTGGGTGTCTCTGTCCACCCCTCTCCCGCTTGAGTGGAGGATTCACCGGGACAATTAAAGATGGCCTAGACCGCGACAGTCTCGACTGTTCGTGTTGATCAATTGGCCCTGGATTATTGTTTTTGTCCTCTATTTCGGCCGAGCCATCTGGCCCTGCTTCTCCAGAGCTCAATTGCTATCTGGCATGGCGTAGTGGTTGAACGTGAGTTGGTTGTGATCGAGTCATCACGATCCCTGTTTTCTTTGTGTATAGAGAAGAAAACTAGGCTTTAGAATGATCTTCCCATAGGCTGCACCAGAAATGATGGAGCTCGAAAATAGCATTCTGGTCACCCCGACTCATGATGACATCCGTAACCGCAACCTGAGAAGAAAAGGATTAGGTGACCGGAATGGGTTGTCGGGAGGGGAATAGCTATGAAACCGAAGCCAGTTTTCTGAGAGAGCAATCTTGAGTAAATTATCTCAATATGTTATGTCTTTTTCTTGGACTGTGTGTGATTCGATAATACATACCGAATAATGAGTTACCTCATTGATGAGGGCCCTTCAATTAAGTGAAAATAGGAAATTAGGATAATCTTGTGATCGTGTCATATCCTTCCAATTGCTCCTAGAATTTTGGAGCTTCCCTAAGTTGGGAAATGATGCAGGACGATGAGAATCGTCCGCGATAAACCGAACAATAATTTGAATAGGAAAACAGAAAAGGGATGTTTAGCGTGATCACTCACAATTTTGGATGTGTGATCGCTCACCGTTTTGGCCTATCTTGAATTGCAATTGAAAACTAAAAGTAAAGAAGAAAAGGAATTCGATTCTTGGAATAATATCGAAAAACAAAGCTATCTAAAACTAAGACAAACAACCAGTATTTAAAGACCTAAATCTACCCTAAACCTAATTGAAAAACAATTTAGAAATTAAAACCTAATCCTAGTTCAAAATCAGAAAAAAAACGAAATTACCAAAATATATCTAGATTATTAGAAAAACCTGAAAACAAAAAAATGTCCGAAAACCCATCAAGAAGATCCCGGATGGCCGAAAAACGTCATATGTCATGGCAAAGTGATGAGTATTGCTCAGCTGCCCATTTCCAATCGTCTAGTCAAGTTTCGGCCCATTCTAAGATAGTAGGTCCGATCTGCATCCCAAGGTGGAAGGTTCAAATCAATCTGGATCAAGCCCGTTTTCCTTGCAGTCGCTTGGACCTTGGTGGACTCCCTGGCGTGGGCTTGGTTGGTGTAATCTGCTGGTCCAAACTACCCAGTCAATCTTGGTCGATGTCCTCATCACTTTCCCCATCCTTTGAAAAGCTTGTCCACAAGCTGGAATTCTCACCCACATAAGGGATTAGATGACAAACATTAAAGATATCATAGATAAACATATCATCTGGCAACTCAACCCTCTAGGCATTGTCGCCAAATTTCTCCCACACCAGACAAGGTCTAATCCTCTTCGGTTTGAGCTTAGTGTAAGCTCCCTGTGGATACCTTTCCCGTGGCAGATAGACCCATACCAGATCACCAACTTCAAAAGATTGCTGGCATCGTCTCTGATCAGCTCTTGCCTTGTACTTGGAGTAACTCTGCTCAAGTCTAGCCTTCACAACATGTAAATCTCGTAAATCAGCCACTCGTTCATCCACCTTCTTACTCAGCTTCTCTGTTCCGTCGATAGGGAGAAGGTCGAGCGGACCTCTCAATAGAAACCCATACAACAGTTGGGATGGCACGGACCCTGTAGATCGATTCATTGAAAAATTAAATTCAAATTCAATTTTAGGCAAGCAAAGATCCTAACTTCTGAATTCATAGAAATTTGCTTGTAACAAATTCCCAAGACTCCGGTTCACAACCTCAGTTTGCCTGTCAGTTTAGGGATGATATGGGCTACTGAACTTCAGTTTCGTGCCGAGCTTCTTCTACAACTCTCTCAAAAAATGCCCCATAAACATGTTGTCACTGTCCGAAACTATCGACGATGCCAACCCATAGTGTCGAACAACCCCAAAAAAATATAGATCAGGGACCTTAGTCGCATCCAACGTTGTCTTGCATGGAAGAAAGCAACTCATCTTGGTAAATTCATCAACAACCACAATTATTGAATCCAACCCCTTTGCTGCCCACAAAAATTCTACTACAAAATCCATGGGGACATCCTTCCAAGGCTCATCCGGTATTGGCAAAGAAATATATAGTTCCTAATTTGTATTTGTTCCCTTCACCTCTTGACAGACATGGCACCTCCTTACACATGTCTTGACATATCTATCAAGTCCTGGCCAATAAAATCTCTGATGCACTAGCCAAGTAGTTTTATCCTGGCCAAAATGTCCTTAATTTTGCAATTCCTGTATAATCAACATGCGTAGAGAAGTATCTGGGATGCTTAAACAATTACCTTTGAACAGAGACCTATCATGAAGTACGAAATCAGTTCGGCTTCCACTCTCAACTTCGGCTATAATACCTCTAACATGATCATCTACTCGGACATCCTCGTCCAAGCTCACAAAGTCCAAAGTGTACACCTGCATTGCTCTACCTTGTTCAGAGTACCAGATTTATGCCGAATACTAAAGTTGTATTCCTGCTAAATGCTTACCCACTTTGCAAGTCTTGTGCTTACCTTATGTTGTCCCTGCAAATACTTCAGCCCCTGATGATCAGAGAACAGCACAAATTCCCTTTGTATCAGGTAATGTCGCCAATGCTGTAATGACTTCGCAATGGCATACACCTCGAGGTCATAAACTGAGTAGGTTAAATTCGTTCCACTCAGTTTCTTATTGTAATATGCCACTGGCTTCCCTTCCTGACTCAACAGTTAACTTCAAATACCTTGTCGAAATTTGGCCTAAGGAAGACCTCAACTCTGTCACAATAGTAGGCAATGGCCAATCCACAATAGCTTGCACTTTCCCTTCATCCGGCAAAATGCCATCTCCGGTCGCCACATATCCTAGAAACACAAATCTCTCAACCATCCATAGGCATTTACTAGGATTAGAAAACAATTTATGCTCATGCAAAACAATAAGGACCTGTTCCACATACCCAACCTGCTCATCAACAGAGATTTACCATATATCAAAATATCATTAAAGTACACCACAATAAAAGTACTAAGAAACTTTCTCAAAACCTGGTTCATTACCCTCATGAAAGTACTCGGCGCATTTGAGAACCCGAATGGCATCACCAACATTTGTACAGCCCCTGTTTCGTCTTGAAGGCTGTCTTCCACTTGTCACCCGGCCTAATCTGAATCTGAGGGTATCCACTCTTGAAATCAATCTTCGTGAATACCGATGCTCCGTTCAATTGATCAGGCCTTGGTATGTTGAACCAATACTTGATAGTAATCCAGTTGATTGCTCTACTATCCCCACACATCCGCTAAGAACGATCCTTCTTTGGTACCTATAAGGCTTTCACCGCACACGGGCTAATGCTCTCTTGGATGTATCCTTTATCCAAAAGTCCTTGGACTTGCTATTTTAGTTCATCAAGTTGTTGTGGACTCATCCTGTAATGTACCTTATTCAGCAACACCGAACCCGGAATCATATCAATCGCATGCTGGATATCTCTCATTGGTGGTAATCTGGGTGGCAAGTCGCTCGGAATCACATCATGAAAACCCTTCCGTAGCTCCTCTGGCACCTTTGGCTGTTCTTGGCTGAAACTCTTGGATGTATTCACCAAGGCAAAACAGACATCATCTCCGTCTAGGCTCGCCTCAAACTCTCGGCTTGGTTGACAAATCACTACCTTCTGGCTAGTAGTGGCTTCAGGATCACTTTTCTCCCCTCCAACTGCAACATGTACATATGAGTGTACCCATTGTACACTGCTCGGTTATCAAACTGCCAAGGACACCCCAAGATAATATGTGTCAAGTCCATAGGAACCACATCAACCTCTATCGTCATCTCATATTGTGGACCAAAGGAGAGATGAACTTTATAGTGCTTGCTGTCCTGAATATCAACATCTCTATTTACCCAACTAAGCTTGTAGGGGTGATGATGATGTACGGTTGCTAATTCCAATTTCTTCATAGCCTCTTCAGCAATCACATTCTCCTAACTACCGGAATCGATAATCGCTTTACAAGTTTTTCCAGCCATAAGGCACTTGGCCGCAAAAATGTCATGCCATCGCCAATCCTCACTTGTCTTGGATAAACACATCTTGTGCATTACTAAACTATCACCCTGGATACGATTAACCACACATATATCATCCTCAAACTCCTCCATTTGTTCTTCCTTGTAAAGCTGAGCTCAGGCCTTAGGGCACTCATTAGCATAATGCCCTAAACTCTGACACCTCTGACAGTTGATATTGGCTCGGTTACCACTTGTTTTTTGTTGGGAAACGAAGCTACATTCGGTAATGTTGCTCTAGGCGGTAGTGGAACATTTGGTTGCTTCAATGTGGAAGGAGCAACCTTACTGCCTGAACTCTATCTTGACCCTTGGCCTGGTATCAAATTCCTCTACCCTGAAACCCTTGGTTTTACATGAAACTCTGCTCAACTGCCTTCATGTGCACTTCTCCCACACTATTTATGCTGTGAATAGAAAGTTCATCCCGTGTCGGCAATCTCAGCCCATGCAAATACATGGCGACTAACCTCAGTTCTACCTCTACTAACTGATTCCTAGCCACCAATCGATAGAAATCGGTTGTATATTCCTTAATAGTATGTCATCCTTGTGTCAACCCACGCAACTTTGGGTATATTACCTGTTTGTGATTTGGAGGCAGAAATTCTCTTTTCATCTCTTGCTTTAAGGCTACCCACGAAACGATTGGTGGCCTCCTATCCATGTACCGCTTATCCAAAAAGTAGTAGCTCTATCTCTGAATCGAATTGTAACAAGTTGTGCCTATTTATCTAGGGGTACCACCTTTTTTCCCAAACATCATCAACTTGCTAAGTCCAGACGATGTATTCGTCCGGATTCAACCCCTCTCGGGACTCTAGAATTTTGAATCGAAAACTAGCCTCCCATCTGCTCGAATTTGCCTCCTGATGCTGCTGGTGATATACATTCCCAAGTGGAATGATTTATATATTATGCGGCTGCTCTTCCTACGCCAATATGGAAATGGAAATGGAAAAGGAAACGAAATCAAGACCAGCGGAAATCAACTCGACGGAATCAAGGCTCTGATACCAATTTGATGCAGGGTGACGAGAATCGTCCGCAATAAACCGAACAATAATTTGAGTAGGAAAACGGAAAAGGGATGTTTAGCGTGATCACTCACCATTTTGGCCTAACTCGAATTGCAATTCAAAACCAAAAGTAAAGAAGAAAAGGAATTCAATTCCTTGAATAATGTCGAAAAACAAAGCTATCTAAAACTAAGATAAATGGCCAGTATTTAAATACCTAAATTTGCCCTAAACCTAATTGAAAAACAATTCGGAAATTAAAACCTAATCCTAGTCAGAAATCAGATAAAATTGAAATTACCAAAATATCCCTAGATTATTAGAAAAACCTAAAAAGCAAAAAAAAACCTGAAAGCCGATCATGACGATCCCGGATGGCCAAGAAACGTCATATGTCAAGGCAAAGTAATGAGTATTGCTCAGCAGACCGTTTCCAGTACTTCAGTCAAGTTTCAATCCATTCTAAGATAGTAGGTCAGACCTGCATCCCGAGGTGGAAGGTCCAAATCAAATTGGATCAGGCCCGTTTTCCTTGCAGTCGCTTGGACCTTCGTGGACTTCATGGCTTGGGCTTGGCCGGTGTAATCTGTTGTTCCAAATTGCCCTATCCATCTTGGATGATGTCGAAGGTTGTAGTCTGGTGAGACCTCTCCCAAACTCATTTTGGAGGTTAGTGACCTGGGAGGTCGGTGGTAGGAGGTTGCTACCCACCTTTCCTTAGGACTTGTGAGACGGACTTTCAAGTATTACGGCAGAGGCCTGAGCCCATTTGGGTTGGCTTGTCCGGGTCATGCCTGTTTCTCGCATCCTCGATATTCTTCGAAAATTTGTTTCTATAGTTTTTCTTTTAAAACCATCACTTATTTTTTAATTTAACAATAAGAATAAAGTGAAGTAATTATTAACTACTTTTAATTTAACTATATGACTCTCCTAGGTTTTTATTGTGCAATTTTAAAATTTAAAATTAATTATTACATCAATAAAGATATTATTTAATACTCCCTCCATCTAGAAATGAATATCTCATATTCTATTTTAGGAGTTTTGGAATTGAATGTCCCTAATGGGAGAAATGGGTACGACCCAGATGAACTAACCCAAACGGACCCAAGTCTGACCTGAATACCATAAAGTCCAAATCACAAGTCAAGAGGAAAGGTGGGCAGTGACTTCTACCCACCGACCTTAAAATGAGCTTAGGAGAGGTCTCATCGGACAGCGACCTTCGACCCAATGAACTCCATTCCATTTCATACATCTTCCATGCCATAACTAAATGTCTGCCATTCTTAACATATTCTATGAACCTGTAAATCACTCATCACGACCTTTCAAATGGGATAGTTGAGACCTTCGACATTCACAAGTTGGTCGCGAAGTTAGTTTAAAGGTCATTAACAAACTTGTAGCTCTCGACGAGAGGAGTGCGTGGCAAGATTTCCCAACTAAGGGAAACTCCATCATTCTAGGAGCAACTGCCGGGATACGATACGATCTCACAGTTGTCCTAATTGCTTACTATCACATAATAGAAGAGTCACAATCAAACTAGGTAACCTTTTATTTGATATATATGATCGAATCACGCATTGTTCATAGACAGATTAAGCCAACTTACTGAAAGATTACTCTCTCGGAATACTGATTTAGGAATCGGAGCTATCCCTAGGGTGATGGCCACTCTAAAAAAAAAACTGAAATACCAAACAAGGATCGTGATGACCCAATCACAACCATAGTGCATCAGCCACCACGTCGTGGTAGGCCACCAGGCATAACACAACTATGCACTGGAGAGGTAGTGCCAGAAGACTGGGTCCCAATGGAGGACAATAACAGTAATCCGAGGCTAGCACATTGGCAAGAACAACCAAGATCGGCACGGTCCAGACCATCTCGTAGGATCCTGGTGAATCACCCAACTGTGTGTGAAATTAGAAATCAGGAACACCTTAATTAGAATGACAGTGACAATAAAGCCTTGATTCTGGATTATCCAAAGTTTGAGCTCCGGAAGTTTTTCGAAATTGTTGTCGTTGCATTGTTCACCGATACTGTTCATCGACACTGTTTTGCATCACTATTTCGCGATTGTTCATCTGTTACTGTTCGTCCGAATTAAACTTTATTGGACAGGGCTAGATCATGACTCAAGCTTGAGGACAAGCTTTCCAAGGCAAGGGGACGTGGACATCTGAACCGATCCAATTCAAGGATATTGCAGACCTGCTACCTCGGGATGCAAGCCGGACATACTATCTCGGAATGGGTCGAAACTTGACTGGACAATTGGAAACGGGCCGTTGAGCGATACTTACACAGAGATTAGGAAGAAGTAGGGTGTCCATCCAAACCGGCCTCTTAGAGCGTATGGTGGCATCCCTAGAAGGAATCTCGAGTAGAAGAGATTACATGTCCACTGGGCGTACTCTTATGCCATCTCAGAGGTAAGCACAACTACCTCAAGTTCAAGGGGGTTGCACACCGCCTGACCTACCCCTACCTTCAGAAATAAGAAACGACTTCCGACCCAATGTGGGATTTTGGGAGATAGGCCGAGCAGAAGAAATATCACAAGGTGAAAAAGTCCTACCTATGGTCAACTTGAGAGAAACCCTAAGCCATGGAAGGGGCTATGACTTGAGAGACAAACTCAATCGATCAGCCATTTCACGAGGTCAAAGATAAGGATTAAGTTTTGATGAGCAATTGAGCTCGTTGATAACTCCTCTTAGAGGAAGGATACCTCCTTGATATCGCCTGATCGAAAGGACAGGCAGCGATGCTCGAGAGGTAACCGCGAACCCATTAGGAAGAGAGACTCTCCCAACAAATCAGGAGGAGTAGTATCAGAACTGCTTGAATGCCACCGGGATTCAAAGCACCACAAGTCAAGGAGAGGTATGATGGCATAAGAGATCCTCCACAACTTATAGATGAATACGTTTCCTGCCTGGAAATGTTTGAATACTGATCATGTCAAATGTTGAGCTTTTCGGTCCACATTGACCAAGAAAGCAAGGTCCTGGTTCAAAGAATTCCAAAGGCAAGTATCTTGAGCTAGACACAATTGAAGGAGTTGTTCCTGAAAAACTATCAGAGTAGCAAAAGGTGTGAAAAAGATATCAACGATCTGTTTAATATGAAACAAAAGTTTGGTCAGAGCACAAGAAGTTATTATAGTCATTTTAATGATGAGGCAACGGAAATTAAGAAGAAAAACAATGCTATCTACATCACTGCCTTTAAACAAGGACTCCAAGAGCTCTTAGGTTCCTAGAAGAGCCAGCAAAGACCATCAAGGAGCTACAAACACTCCTCAAGAAGTTAATAAAGGCTAAAGAAAAGGCAATTTAGAAGAAGAATCCTGGATTTTCCTCGACTACTAAGAAGGAAACCAAGGGGCAACCAAAAAGCCCACAGTCATGAATGAGAGACATGAAGGATCCTCATTCAGAAAGAGGACCTTCAGATAAGAAAAGAAAGACTATTCTTGACCTAGTGACAACTCCCATAACAACCTCGTGTTGGGATTTATGCCCAAAAAGACTACCAATTTTCTGTAATTTTTATTTAATAAAATTGAGGTGTTGTTTGAATCA
>JAOXNR010053120.1:0-14890 GCA_028571225.1 Parsonsia alboflavescens
GACAGAAACAAACGTTGTTTTTCCTGTGTTTTTGTGTAGGGACACAAAGTCATTATCTGCAGGATTCGTGTGGATGAGCTAGAGGCTCAACAATTGCGGAGCTGATTGAGATAGTTGATCTACGCGATAAGGGTATTTATATATCTGAACCTATAGACATAGAAAACAGTTACAAACATGATGAGTCTGATACGATCGTTTTTCGTAAAATTATTTTTGTTTCCACTGTGCGATTTCTAACAGGAGCAAGGTTCATCATTTTCAGCTTCTGCAGAGCATGCTTCAGCCGGTCAGTCCCTATTAGGTCTGCAGAAAGCAACACCAGTATTAGGGGCACATTTTCAGGCGGCAAGTTCCAGTGAATCAACCCCTAATCAGGACTCTATAAACCTAATTCGGAAGGACGGAAACATGGACTTTGCTGCAGATGTTGAGGGCATTAGTGTTGTTGTTCAATCAGAAAGAAAAAGGACGTTCCCCCTTTGAATGTCGTCACAAGGCAGCAAACCCAACGCCGCTCTTCCTCTACTCCATCAAAATGAATAAGCTTCTCATTTGGAATATTAGAGGCATTGGGAATGCCCCTTCCCTGGAATGGCTAAAAGACTACATTTCAGTGTATAGACTTGAGATAGTAGCAATTCTGGAACCCATGATTATTGCTGCTCGAGTAGCTTCTTATGCTTTTAAATTAAATATGCCCAATTTCCATTCTAATGCAAATGGGAAAATCTGGCTGTTTTGGTGTCTGGATTTGTCTCTCTGTGTTGTACGGGATACGAACCAAATGTTATCTTGTCGGGTTGCGCGGTGTATGGGGATGGATGGAGATTGTCTTATGTCTTTTGTTTTTGCTGCTTGTGACTATATAGTTCATAGACTGTTGTGGTTTGAGATGGCAGAAACTTTGGCATTAGCTTCAGGTCCATGGCTGATTTGTGGAGATTTTAATGTGGTTTGGAGTTTGGAAGAAAACTTAGGCACAGTTCCGGCATTAAGACCGATTAGAGAATTTATGATTGCTTGGAACATTGTGGTTTCTTGGACCTACCATATGTGGGTAGCTGCTATACATGGTATCGTCATACCTTTCCCCCTCTATGAGGTAGATTGGATCGTGTTATGGTGAACGAGAATTGGCAACATACATTTTGTAGCATGGCGGTGGAGCATCTACAGCAGTTCTCCTTTGATCATAGCCCACTTCTTTTCTCCTCAAAAGTGGCAGAGACATCCGGCCCTCAAAAGGCTTCCCTGTCATGTTTAATAGAAAATACCAAATTTTCTCTACAATAGTATCTAAATCCCCACTCTCCCACTTGATATCTTCACCCTCGCCAAACCCCATTTGCAAGGCATTGATGATATCAAAAATCAAAGCTTTGCCAACCGTCGTTGAAGAATTGGCCATCTCCAAAGAAGGAACTTCATTTGCTCCGGACAAAGAGAGCCCGAGTAAAGCCTTTTTAGGGGTTGATTTTTCATACTAGAATAGAATATGGACAAGACTATACAATACAATTCTTGGTTCAATGTCTCCGTCTACCATAGGTGCTATAGTCCATGATGGCGCGATTAGAAGCCCCAAATTGTGTTCCATCGTGACCAGAACATGGAGGTATTGACAGCTATGGCGAAGGATAGGTCGGCAATGATGATCTACTGATCTAATGAGGGCAACAACATTACCACGGCTTGGTTCCACCAAGAGAGCACGAATGCCAGTCGAATCATGAGGTAAATCTGAATAGATGGGAGGCTTGATTTTGGGTTGAAATTCTAAAGTTCAAGGGAGGACTGAATCCGGATGAGTTTGTAGCCTAGACCCTACAAATGGAAGACGTTTTTCACTTAAAAGATTTACCTTTGGACAAAAAAGTCCCGCTTGCCACTATTCAGTTCAGAGATAAGGCTACAGGGTGGTGGCATGCCTAGCACTACAGGCGATACATTCATTGTCACCGGTGTCACAACCTAGGGCATTACACCAATAAGTGCCCCACGGCCCAGGCCCAGGCCCAGTTGTACTTGGATGAGTATTAGGAGCAGGATTATGCCAAAGAGTTTCCAAAAGACAAGGACTACGCAGAAAGATCCTGATTGCATCCAGGGAGAGAGTTTGGTCATGTGAAGGATGTGCCTAGCGCCCAAGTCAAATGAAGAATGGCATCGTCACAATATATTTTCGACAAAATGCGTTGTGGCCGAAAACATTTGTAGGGTGATCATTGACTCTGGGAGTTGGGAGAATGTGATGGCTGAAGAAGCTCTGAGGAAGTTGGGATTGGTAACGAAACCCCACCCTCATCCTTAAAAGCTCGGTTAGGTCAACAAAGATTCGGATATCAACGTCAATCGTCACTGAAAAGTTAATTTGTCCTCCAAACCACAGTATGAGGTGACAATCACTGTGGATGTTGTTCCTATGGATGAGAAGCACATCATCTTGGGACAACCTTGGCAGTTTGACAATCAAGCAATGTTCAAAGGGTACACCCATATGTATATGTTGCGGCCGGAGGGAAGAAAAGTGATTTTGAAGCCACTTTAGGATGCAGCTGGACAGAAAGCCGTGATCTGATTGCCAAGCAAGGAGTTTGAGGAGAGCTTCCAATTGGAAGAAGTCTATTTTCCTTTGATAAGAAAGGTTGAGAGTTTCGCCCAGGATGATGAGCAGAAGCTGAAAGTTCCATAGGAGGTTGGCGTCACTCTTGGAACGCTACCAAGATGTTGTGCCGAATGAGCTTCCTACTGGATTAAAGCCCCTTCGAGACATCCATCACAGAATTGACTTAATTCCAGGAGCCTTATTGCCAAATAAAGCTCATTACTGAATGAAGCAGCAGCAGCATGAGGAGTTGAGAAGCAGATCCCAGATCTTGTGAACATAGGCTTCGTACGGGAGAGTATCAGCTGGTGTGCTGTGCCAGCACTTTTAGTGCCGAAAAAGAATGGGTAGTAGAGGATATGTGTCGATAGCCGAGCAATGAATAGAATTTTCGTCTAGGATAGGTTTCCTATTCCAAGGATGGATGACATGCTCAACCAATTGAGTGGAGCAATGGTATTCACAAAGATCAATTTGAAAAGTGGATATCATAAGATCCAAATGAAGTCTAGAAATGAGTGGAAAACAGCCTTCAAGTCAAAGTAAGGGTTGTACGAATTGTTGGTTTGCTGAGAACAACCAAGGGAATGGACTCCATTATGGTCGTGGTTGATAGGTTCAACAAGATGGTCAGTTTTCTTCCTTGCAAAACTACATTTGATGCTTCGAATGTGGTAGATCTCTATTTTGCGTAAATGGTCAGGCACTACGGATTACCCTCTTCCATAATTTCGGATAGGGATACCAAATTCATGAGCCACTTTTGGCGGGCTTTGTGGAAGAAAATTGGAACTAAGCTAAGCTATGGTAGCCTGTATCATCCACAGACAGATGGACAAATAGAGGTGGTTAATAGGAGTTTGGGGAACTTGCTACAAGCTAATGTGCAGGAATTCAGATGTTGGGATTTGTGTTTGCCGTAGGTCATGTTTGAGTTCAATTCTTCTGTCAACCATTCTATTGGATTTTCTCCTTTCCAGGTTCTATATAGATTTAATCCAAGATGGACTCTTGACCTTGTGGGAGTCAAAACCGAGGGAAAAGGGTTGAAGCGGGTTGATGAGGGAGTTGCTGAATTGAAGGAAATTCATGATTCGGTTAGGGCCAAGTTGGAGGCATCGGATGTTTTGATTGTAACCCTTTTTTTTGTTTTTCTATTTTTTGACTTTTTTAGACCTGAGTGAGAAAATGACCATTCTACCCCTAAGTTCTACCCTAGGGCATAATAAGCCCATACAAGTCACAAATGACCGTTTGTCCCTATGTGGCACTTCGGTACACCATTATGTCCGAGTCACCGAGAATCGTTGGGTATTGGTACCGCAAGCCACAAAACTTGGAGCAAAAGTCACTAATGACCGTTTTGCCCCTATGATTCATTTCGGGCATTATATGGCCGCACAAAAGAGAAAATGACCATTTTGCCCCTCTGTTGTACCCAAGGGTCTAACAAGCCCATAGGAGTCACAAAAGACCCTTTTTCCCCTATGCAGCAATTCAGTGCACCATTATGTCCGAGTCACCGACCATCGCTAGGTAAAGGTGCGGCAAGCCACGAAACTTAGAACACAAGTCACTAATGACCGTTTTGCCCCTGTGATTCATTCCACTGATTATATGGCCAGACAAGTGAGAAAATGATCAATTTACCCCTAAGTTGTGCCCTAGGGAATAATAAGCAGAAGGAATGAAACAGAAAATAATATAAAGTAATGACTTCAAACTCACATTAAAACTTAGTTTAAAACTGGAAAATATTATTACTAGAGAAAGTGGATTTACAAGAGAGAGAGATTGGTTCTAAGAACCTGCTCCTCACAAATGAAAATGCAACCTTATATATAGAAGAGATCCGGACTTGAAAACCGGATTAGAAATCTAATCTAATGCGAACATAAAACAACTGAAATCCGCCAACAAAACAAACGGCAGGCAAAAGTTACTGATGGGCAAAAGATAAAGTGACCGAAAGGACAAAAGGTGGTCACAAAAGTAAAAAACAAAAGAAAAGTTGACCTAATAATACAAGTGGCCAAAATAAATTGGAAAGGGGACCCACGCACAAATGGTCCAAAATGAAAGAAATAAAGTGCTGGCAGACATAAATACCATCTAAATTCCACTCATAAATACAATGAGCAGAGTAATCACTCATTTGTTGAGTGTCTGTCTCATCATAGAGAAGATCAGTCGGAGTAGACCTAGGATAATAATGATGGTCAATTCTTCCGTTATGAATAGACCCATATTTGAGTTTATTCACTCGTAATAAATTATTCTGGAGTTAAGTTAATTCTTTATCAGAATTATCATCTAATTCCAATTCAGATGAAGTTGTGTCGGAAGTAGTATGTTCTTCCTCGACAGGGGGTTTGTTTATTACACTAACCCTAAGATTCTTAAGCCTTTCCTCAAGAACCTTGATAAAAGAATCACTAGGATCATCTCCTAGTTTAAACCCTTTAACCTCAATAGATGGTTTAATGATGGGTTTTTTAGAAGTACTTGGAGCTTTTGTCTCCTGTACTTAGAGTTGTGGGATTCGAATAATATAACTCTCAAGAGATTCAATATGTGAACCTAAGTGTTGGAGATACATATTTGTAAAACTCAACTGTTTAAAAATGTTGGATATAGCTTTAACAGTTGACTCCAAACCAGCTTTTAGCTTGATATAAGTTGAAGCCTAGAAGGGCGTATCTCCTTGTTTAATCACTAATGGATCGGAAGGAGGATACATAGACATAATTAGTCTTCCTTCTTTAGTTTTCCATGATTTAGTTATCATGTCTAATTTCGGTCTTGTTTCTAAGAGATAAAAGGTTGTAAACCATGGGTAAAGTATAATATAGTATTATACTTTTCTGAATGAGCATAATATCTCTCTTTCCACTCATATGTGAATGGTTTATCAAAAGTAGAGAAATAACAATCTCTAAATGGGTTATTACTGGGTTCATTAAATTCTTCACTCAGTAATAACCTTATGGGACTACCAGGTGAAAAGTCCTTCTTCTCCCCAATTTTAATCCTAAATTTATTTAATTTATTAATGGACAATGAGGTAACCATATGTTCCTCAATTTGATGGTTTAAATGAACTATATCCATTAAACATGAAAACCCATAATCGATTCACTCGGTATCTCCGTATCCGGAGGAGATGGTCTCCTATTGGACTCATAAATTCCATGAGGAATATTTTGAGGGGAAAATTGAATTTCATTCACTATATGACTAGTAGATGGACAAGTAACAAATTCAGGAATCCTTCCTAACACAGATGCTCTACCTTCTGTTATAGAAGGAGAATAAAAAAAAATAGATTTTCCTGATTGGGAAAAGGACCTAGATCTTGCTATACAAATAGAAAGTCTAATTCTATTCGTTGGAGTAAAAGATATTTCTACCTCTCCATCATCATGTTGAACTATTTGTTCAACATCCTGGCTAGTAATTAGTTAGATTAGTTTCTACTACCACAGTTTTACCTTGTGAATCTATTTGTTTCACATGTGGGCTTAGACTATTCATTACTCTAAAATAAATTATATAAACTATTGCTATAGTTTCAGATCCTGGTAAAAAGTTATAACCATGGGTCTGAACTTTAAGACTTATTGCCTTAAAAATATGTCTATCTGTCATAGAAAGGCATAGATTTGAGTATACATTAAAATATACCAGACCATGACTCAAGTTAGTTTAAGCCACAACCATCAAAGATGGTTTCCAGTCCAAGCATCTTGCATCTCTCAGAGTTGCGAGAATAGATGCATTTAAACCAGAAAGCGTTAATGGCTTCAATGCCACCTGGACTAAGCCAACATGGATATAATGATATCCATCATGTTGATATTTATTTATATCGTTTGGTGATAACAATTCGAGGTTGACATTGTTATCTTCCATAGGAACAGTTTGTTCCAAAAATTTTATGGAATACTTAGATTTTAAATCTAAGGAGCCAAATCTATATATTCGGCTAGACGATACTGTAGGCATAGTCCATCTGTTAAGAGCTTCCAAATCAAGGAAGTCCTGAGTCTCACTGTATTTCACTAAGGTTGAACCACTGCAAGGGTTAAATAAACCTAACATGAAACAAGTTATATCTTATTTGGCCTAAACATAGTCAAAATTTTGAAAATTCAAAGATCAAATATCTTGCCTTAACATAATATCAAAAGATTTTGAAACCATTTTGTAAACTCATGAATTACATGGGACTTATAATCGACAAGCTCTAAAACAATATGTATGCGTTCGGGAATTACAAGGACTTACAACGGCTTTCCCATATGCCTTTACTACCCTCAGCTTAATAGCATACAACTCATTGAGCATGAATGCCCATCACATTTGTAAACAAGTTATTTCAAAAAACACGTGTAAAATCATGTAAAGTATAAATATTTAATCTTGAATAATCAAAATTTGGAGGTTAAGGGAAAAAAAGATATAAACAAGTTCAGCCAATCATGGCTCTGATACCAAACTTAAAGCGGAAGCAAGGAAAGAGAAAATAATATAAAGCAACGACGTGACAAAACAAATTAAAACTTACGTTTAAAAATGGAAAATATTATTACTGGAGACAATGGATTTACAAGAGAGAGAGATTGGTTCTAAGAACCTGCTCCTTACAAATGAAAAAGAGATCCAAACTTGAAAACCGGATTATAAATCTAATCTAATGCGGACTTAAAACAACCAAAATCTGCCAACAAAACAAATGGCCGGCAAAAGTTAAGTGATGGCCAAAAGATAAAGTGAATGAAAGGACAAAAGGTGGTCACAAAAGTTAAAAGTGAAAGAAAAGCTGTCCTAATAATACAAGTGGCCAAAATAAATGGGAAAGGGGACCCAAGCACAAATGATCCAAAATGAAAGAAATAAGGTGATGGCAGACATGTCTAATCAGACTAAAAGAGATTATCTTCTCAGTAGTGAAAGCTGGATATGACATAAAGTTGGCTTTATGTCACTTTCTTCTTTCCTTTGTCCATTACAATTTTGGAATGAGTGCTTTGGATGATTGAATCCCAATTTTCTTCCATTACCTGTTTATATAGGTCTTCTTCATCTTCCTGGAGTTAGCTATCCAGGAGATATTCTTCATCAGAAGTTATGGACATCCTTATTGATTTAGGCATGTTTGAAAAAATGTTGCAAAATTGCTCCTTCATGTATTGCATATACTTAATCATAATTTCTTCCTAAGAAAGCGAAGGATATTTCTTCTCATAATATGATTTGATTTCTTTCAAATCATTAGTGTGAGGAAGTATTTTTCCTGATCTTGTTGTGACTGGTACTGGAGATATTCCTCCACTTTGGCCTTGATTTCCTGTACAGTACGATCAATTGGCGATTGTAACCACCATCTATAAGGGAAGGTTCTTGCCAAACAGGGGATTTCTAACTTATTTTCAGCAACATCAAGCCCCCATTTCCAAATCCATGGCATGGTAAATTCAGCGTAATAATACATTACACATTGTCCATTCATTATTTTAATGGACTTACTGAGAACTGGATGGTTCTCTATCCAAGATGTATATTACTCTTGAATTTCATCAGGTAATAAGTCTAGTGCAGGACCAAACTTACTCCAGCAATTGTAAAACCATAATGGTATGGTTTTAGTTTTAGTAAAAAATTCTTTACTAAATTGGAAAAACCAGGAGTGTTACCTTTTTGGATTTTCATAGTAGAAAATATTTTTCCACGCATCCATATCATCAAAGTAATTGTACTGATAGGTGTTTCCATCAGGAGTATTAGCCATTTTATGATGGACAATTCGGTTTTTGAATGGATCTATTCCCCAATCAACCAGATTCATAACCTTAATTATGGTACATTTACTATAATGAATAATTTTGGATAAAGGATTATTGTTATGGTAAAAATACCTTAATTCCGCTAAGCCTGTACTCTCCAATATGGTTGAGTAGAACATGCGAGGTTTGTATTCCTTGCCTGTATAAACTTCGTTTGACAAATATTTCTGCATTATGTATTCTGGGTCGTGTACCCAGCCAAGATCCTCCAACTCAATTGGTAGGATTTTCTCTGTTCGAGAAGTGGTAATATGTACCAGTTCGGTACTTACCAAGTCTTTCATGGTAAGTCGCCCTTTTTCTAGAGTTTTTTCTCCAAATTCAGAGGGAGAGCCCTTTTCCCCCAAATAATCCTTGAGGTTGGTCATTTTCCTTCCAGGGGTAGAATTTCTTCCCCTACCTCTACCTCTTCTGGTAGATGAGGATGCCTAGGATCCTCGTCCTTGATATTTCTTCTTTTTCTTTTTCTTTTTCTTTTTTGAGGGACGATCAAGCTTTGTCAGGTACCCTGTAAAAATTCACAGGTTAGAAAATCAGGAAGTGAATTATATTCACCTTTCATGTATTCAATTTCAAAATCAAATACGACTAATTGTGCTTGCCAACCAGCAAATATTTGCTTAGCAACTAAATTTTTTATATCTTTTTCAATGATTTGCTTGGCCACACTTCAATCAATTCTTAATAAGAATTTCTGATTTAACAAATCATCTTGCAGTTTATTAAAGAATTTAACAATAGAAAGCATTTCTTTCTTAATTGTTGAATACTTTTGTTGTGTGTCATTCCATTTAACAGAAGTATATCTAACTAATTCCTCTTGGTTACTAAAAGGATTCCTCCATAACCTATATCTGAAGCGTCAGTTTCCACAATTTTATGAAACAGCGGAGTCGCAATTTTTAAACATGTTAAATATTTTACACTTTGTTCAATTTTTTCTAAGTATTTTTTAATTTTTTCCAAATAATTTTTAACAATTTGTTAATGATTTAATTATTACTTATGAGTTTTATTTATTTTTAAAGTTATGTTTTAAAAATTAAAAAGTCATATGTAAAAATTATAACTTATTTCTTATGTTGTATCTGTATTATATATACAATTTTTGTTTTTCTTATTAAGTTGAAATATCGAATTTCAAAATTATTTTTTATTTTGGTATTGATTGTTTGAATTTATTTTGTTCTTTTATGATTAGTTTTTATGTTTTAGAAGAAGAAAAAAAAATTAACAAAATTAATTTTAAATATTCAATAGAAAAATAATATATAGGGACCACGTGTAGGACGGTGGACTTTAGAAGGCTGGACTTTCATTTTATAAACCCTTCAATAATTGAGCCTCCAACCCAACCCCAGTTTAAGGAGGCTTAAGTCGTTTAGGATTGGGCTGAGTCAGATAGCTCGCTTTGACAAATCTAGCTATAATTTTTTAAAATTTGTGGGCCTTTTATTTATATTTATTATCACACTAGTTAATTAATAAAAAAAATAAAAATTTTGCATGACTAAGTCTTTAATATTGGAGACCTTTATACACTACGGAGCCTAGGGTGACCGTCGTAGTCAGCTTGTGCCTTGGACGACCTAACTGCTTGGACCTTTATCCTTTATTTTTTGTGTGCTGCTTGCAAAGTAACTTAAGCATAATAGTTTTGATGATGCAAGAACTAGAGCTAGTGCTACCTTGAAAGAAAAAAGGGCATTTAGCTATCCAGATTTCCCTACCAACTAATGTGGGAATGATGATTGCCATAACACCCAACTCTGTCGCCAAACCAAACCATCTACCAACATCAGCAATGGGGCTAGTAAAACCAAACTTTTGTGAGAAATAATTCCAAACAACCTCAGTAATACGACAATCCTAATTTTGAACTAATTTTGCAGCTAACTTGGTGCAAATCTGAGATAACTTCAGCTCGAATCAAATCCGACCAAAACAACCATATTTTGCCTGATGTACTACAGTAATAATTCACCATACTCAACAAGAAAACAACATTCGTAATCTGTTCGAGGGCAACCTTCAAAATACCAAGGAAATACAGCTTATAATCATAAATTAACTTCTTTAACTGTCTAACTGACGTATTGTTACCAGTACCTCGTACATTCCATATTAAGCTATTCATATTTAATGATTTACAATAGCATTGCGGTTGTCTAGAGACCTTGTCAATACTGTTAGTTGCAGGAGCTGCTTCGTCTTCTTACCTTTCCAAACAGGTGCAGCAACCTCTGCAACTGGAGGAAGTATTACCTCCAAAGATAACTCTTGCGCTGGTGCTCTACTGTCTTCTGCATGACCAAAGTCAGACAACAGCCCTAAACCTGTCGAGCTTCTGAAATTATCTCATAAGAAGGTGAAAATATAGGAGGATCAAGCGCAATTGTTGCTCCCCCTATAGGCTGGACTTCCTCTACGATGACAGATGCTTGTTGGCCTTCATGAGTTGACACTTTCGAATCAATTTGCAGTGTGGAATCTACTTCTAAATTCTCCCCCTGACTAGTATCTGCAACAACCTGAATGTCCAAAGTGGCATTAACTACCTGAGTCTTCTCCAAACAGGGACTGACACTTAAATAAATGGGCGAGGGCTGAAACTGCAATGGGGAGATGACCCAGCAGCAAGATAAGCTGCCAAAGGATTATCCATTAAGTGGCTATCTTGAAGAACCTCAGGGGTCTTTAAAAATAGAAGATCTACAGGGAGTGAATAGTAATTCTGCAACAGAGAGGGTGCTTTGGTGGCTTCAGTTTGTTGCAACCCTTGATTTCCACCCGAGACTGATTTAATCTTACAAATTATCAAATAATTAACCTTGGGGTTAATCTGAGTAGGTTTTTTAGCAGACTTTGGTCAAGTTGGAGATTGGTTTATCCGATATGAATGCTTGTTTCAATTCAGGATGCTTGATTCTACAGAGGTCAATTGCGTGACCAATTTTCATACAATCCCAACAATATTTGGGTGCATCTTGAAACTGAATCTCCTGCCAGAAGCCACCCTCTGCCTAGCCAACCCAAAGCCGTTTCAGAGGGTCCTTCAGTAGATCAACTTCAACACAGACTCTTGCAACGCTAGGGCACGTCATGTTAGCCGTCAGAGTGTCCACTTTCCACGGTTTGCCCAATACATAGGAAAAAGTATACAGTATCTCTTTCCTAAACAGATGAATTGATAGATCAGGAAAATTGATCCAAACCGGAACAACTAAAGGTTCCGACTGGACATGAAAATTAGGCTTCCACCTCAGAATGCGGATGGGAAATCCATTTAGACTCCAAAACCTTTCATCCATAATCGACAATAATCCTCCTCCAAATGGACTTGACTCAGAATGTGACGGCTGTCGATCAAACCAATGGACAAGTCACCTTTCAGACCGATGGTTTTGTATTCTCTGTGGATAATCTCGATTGACGGTTTGCCATGTGAGAACTTTCCAATGAGATCATGCTTGAATGGTAAAGAGAGTCTGTCAAGTTCTTCTGGAGAGAAGAAAAATGCAGGTTCTCCCTTGTGTGATTGCACCTATTTTAAAGGTATTGGTTCAGGAGGGGGCAGAGCTCGGGAGAGTGAAGAAAAGGATTTCTTCACCCATGGGTTAGGGCGTTCCTCTAGTAGAGGATCCACCGGCGGTGCAACCGCCATCTTGCCTTGCTGAAGAGGTTAAGTGGGATTAGGAGACTAGGGGAGAAAATCAGCGCACTTAATTATTTCAATTGCACACTCTACTGGTTTTTTTGTTTTTTGTTTTTTTTAAACCGCCCATGATGGCGTATCTGCTTATTAATAAAATATTGCAAAACATGGGGGCATAATCACCTTACCCTCACGATGTAATCTCAAATTTGGAAGGAATTCATCATTCATCAAATCCAAAATTTCGACCAAAATTAATTGTGATTTCCGAAGACTTCATAAAAGTGATTTAAGCTAGAACCAGTGACCAAAATGTCGTCCAATATGATCTAAAGGATTTAGCCCCTTCAACTCAACTCAATTACCCTAGCCAAGTATTGAGAACCCTAAAGTTTAGCTAAGAACCCCAAAAGAGCCTTAGGTAGAACTCTCGGTCAAGTCACTCTTGAATCCATAAGGAATTCATTCAATGTGCTAAAAACTATTTGTAGAGTTAATTGTTGAAATGTAATATAAATGATGGACTATTTATAGGCTCAGCCCTAATTAGGATTAGGGACTTAATTTGCTACCTTAAGCTAGCTTAAAACATAAAGAAAATAGCCAGCAATAAGTGGAAAAGTTCAACTAAAGTCAAGATTACAAAAGTGTTAAAAAAAAAAAACAGAGGACTAAATTTGAAAATTTTGGATAGATTTCACTAATTCTATCAAGCATGTCCAGCCTGACTTCCAATGCTTCCTAAGGCTTGTTTCCTTGATTGTTCACTCCTCCTTTATGTCCTCTATCACCCACAAGTTGAGTTCCTTAATTGGTTCATCTGCCATTGAAGATTGTTCCTCAAAAATTATTGTAAAGTCTAGCATTTCTTCTCTTCCATGCACAAATGTAATTAATGTTTTCCTTAACTTGGTTGTCCTAGCTCTGGTGATAGGATCAGATGGTATCACAGGCAATGGATCACCATCACCTCAAGAGATGTGGAAACAAATCCACTTACACTTGTTGAAAAGAAGGAAACTTATGTCCGTCTAAGTTACATAGACCTCGAGTAAATAAAGGAAGCGAACTAAAAGCACAATAATGAACACAATGTAAATTATCACCAGCCACATTAGCAAGGAAATCAGCCACCTAGTTTCCTTCTATGAAGATATGAACCAAATGATTAAGGCCAAGAGCCATCCTCGCTTGCACCTCCTTGAGCTTCCGATGAAGACGCCAAGAGACAGAGCAATTCCCGTTCATCATATCTACCTTACTTTTGGAGTCCATCTGAATAAGTACTTGTATCCAATTTTCTTTCAAGCAATAACTTAAACCTTCCCAGAAAGCTTCTATCTCAGCCGCCATATTGGTTGTCTCCTCGAGATAAATGGAGAAAGCCCCCAAAAACCTTCCATTTCCCCTCCTTACAATGCCCCCGACAGATGCTGTACCTGGATTGTCCCTTGCCTCCCCGTCCACATTCAATATAATGCTGTCATGGTAACTCTTTTGCCACCAACAAACCCAAATAGTTCGAATGCGTCTAACTATCAATGTGGTCGTGAAGAGTTTACCAAAATTCTACATAGGAAATGCCTCCTTTAAATCTAATAACTTAAGCATAATAGTTTTGATAATGTGAGAACTAGAGCTAGTGCTACCTTCAGAGAGAAAGAACATCTGGCTGTCTAGATTTCCCTACAAATTAATCTGGGAATGATGATGGCCATAACACCCAACTATGTCGCCAAACTGAACATCCTATCAACATCAACAATGGGGCTGTTAAAACCAAACTTTTGGGAGAAATAATTCCAGACAGCCTCAACAATACGATAATCCTCAAACAAGTGTACGTATGTTTCCTCACTTTGAAGACAATGGCACCGAGATGCTAGTTGAAACCCTAGCCTCCTTAGACTATTATCCAAGGGCAAAAAACCATTCTGCATTTTCCAAACAAACACAGATCATCACCTCCCTTGCACACTCTATTGGTTCGATATCCAATTTGAATTAGAACTGAGGATGAAAACTACAAAAGAAGAGAAATTGATCAGAAGGGATCTTTTGCAATCTACAAAGCAAAGTTAATATTTTATAAAAGTCAATGAGAAGGGAATAGGAATATGGACCTAAAAAAGTTACATCTTGAGGTCTCTGTGGATCAAGTAAAAAAGGAAAGTGACCTAAAAGGTGGAAAAAAAAGGGGTATTGCATATGTTCGATTAAATCCCATTTTAATTCCGGTTCTTTTACACTTTTAGCATGTAAGTCCTCTTTCTTTTTCTAAATCTTTTTAAGTCCCCTATCTTTTTTATTTAAATCACTTAAATCCTTAAGCTTTTATTGTACTATTTAAAATCCTTAACCATTTTACTGTTGGAAAGTTAGGTCCGAATCTTTTGACTGGTGGCCAACAAAGTCCTTTCCTGAAAAATAAATATTTAAGTAGGATGATACACCAAACATTTATTTTGGTCAAACTAATTGGGAGTCGGGAAAGCATTTCGTTGTTCCTTTCCCTTCTTTCTTTGAAAAGAAAAAAAAAAACAACTAGCTGTTGTACGTAGCTAACTTTTTTCTAGGAGTTATCTCACATAAGATTGCAGTCTGGTAGCTCTTATGCAATTTGATTTATATAACAAATTAAAATAGAAATACAAACATACATTTTGGGGCCAACCATGTTGGATTTATTCCAATTAATCCCGTCCAGTGGGCTAGATTAATTAATCATTAACGGCCAGTTAATTAAGTGAGACTTTAGGGCTTTTAATTTGTGAATATGGA
>JAOXNR010053122.1:0-14889 GCA_028571225.1 Parsonsia alboflavescens
GGAAGTAAAATATATCTAAAATAACATAATTAAGCTAAGTTACATACGATAATGGCATAAAAAGATCATAAAACTTAACATAATTATGTGCAAATCAGTGGTCGAGCTACCCATGGCCAGGGTCGAGCTAATGTTGCATCTGCTTGGGGATCAATTACTCCATTGGTTCACACAGATCGGGACGATGCAGGCTAATATCCTGGAGCGACTCACCCATATCGAACCCCGGCTCGATGTGCTAGAGAGGCATGATTCCCCTTTGCAGGCCACCCCCCACTCGACATCTCTCATTGTCCTCGACGACACCACCCAGGTAAATGTAGTATCTAAAATTCGTATTAATTTCAGTTACTGTTTTTTATCGAAATTTTAATTTGAAAATGATTCTTATATTTTTTACATAATAAGTCGATGCACCTGTCAGTCGGGCAGAGGATCCAGGCGTTCCTCTGGCTCCTCCAGCTCCGACCCCAGCCCCAACCCCAGAGCCTCCAACTGCAGCTGCAGCTCCGGGCCCGACCCCTCTAGCCCCGGCCAGTCCATTGGCACCAGCCCCTCAAGCTCTAGTCGCCACTGTCCATGTAAAATTTAAATTCGTTGGATCATAAATTTTAATCTTTGTTACTCGTTCATTTTATTATTAAGTAATTCTATATGAATTCTCATATTGAGTAATTGATTTTATTAGGAGCTTGGTCGTACACGTTGGGCCAAGGTCCCGTCCGTAGGTGTACGATCACCTTATATTGACCCGACCCATCACATCGAGTCGTCGAGGCTAAGGAAGAAGCCAAGGATGAAAGCGGCGAGGACGACTCGAGTGGAAGAGGTGCAGAGGGTTCTCCGAGATGCATGGGAGGAGATGAAAGCATCTGGAGTGGAACCGTGGTCCTACGTCTTCGAGGACTATGTCTCTGCCTGGGTAAGGGGAGATGTTGACATAGGAAAGGTAGCATGGTGGGACGCAGTAGAGGTATTTAACTTCATTTTGTATATAACTCTAGGTTTGAATTATGATTTATTCTATACTAATTGATTTAATATTTGTACTGTGTTATTTATAGATATTGATGTCCTGTTCCCACCATGAGCATTGGGTATTACTCCGGGTCAATCTTCACGGGTCTCGGATCACATTATATGATCTGAAACCATCGATTGAGGCGAAGAACTCTCGATTTGACTTGATGGAGCTGATCCGCTTGATGCTTCTACGATTACTCCGGCAAGCTGGATTTTATGATAGGACAGGCAGTTCTCCGGTTGAGACGTTCACCGCAGTTTTCCTTGACCCACCTGATAGCTCGATGCACTCCATCCCTATTCAGCCTGACACGACCAGTTGCGGTGCCTACGTATGCTATTACATGTTACAGCTGATGAGAAGGCATCTTAAGGAGATGCCCCAATTGCCTTCTACGACCTCTATGGCACAGTACATTAGATATGAGATGGCCTGGGTCATGCTGCAGTTTAGCGGATAGGAGACGGCTTTGTAATTTTTGTTTTGTTTTGTTTTATATTGTAAATAATACAGTAATGCAATGTAAATTTTTTTTGTTTTATATTATATCAATGAAAATATTTTTTTTTCTTCTTCATTTCTTCAATATTTACCCAACCTAAGTATGATAAATAAAATAGGCTCCAAACTAAGTCCCTAAAGTATGTTTTTTCTAAATTAGGACTCAAACTATATCCTTTTGCATTTAGGTCGTTGAAGTTTTTTTTTTTACCAAATTAGGACTCAAACTATATCCTTTTTGCATTTGGATCCTTGAAGGATTTTTTTTTACCAAATTAGGATTCAAACTATATCCTTTTGCATTTAGGTCGCCGAAGTATTTTTTTTGTCAAATTAGGACTCAAACTACACACTTTTTGCATTTATGTCCCTGAAGTATATTTTTTTGCCAATGACAAAAATGCAATTTAAATTCAATGACAAATTCACATTTCTTATATGTAAAAGGGTATAGTTGAGAACTGAGATTCAACTTTTCATCTTCTTCTCTATTTTATAAGCAACTGTGCACTATTTCTCGAAAGCTGGATCCCTATAATAATTCACCGAATAACTCAACTCACTTTCATTTTCTTTCCACACCAAACCGAGAAGAGGCCCTCACTTTCATTTTCTTTCTTCCTTCCACTCTCATTTTCTTTTCCCTTCTTCCCTTCTTCCACTCTCATTTTCTTTTCCCTTCTTCCCTTCTTCCACTCTCATTTTCTTCCACTCATCTTCACTCCCTCACCGGCGGCGGTCCATCTTCACTCCCTCACCGACGCGGCTCTTCCTTCACTTCCCAGTAGGTTTTCTTCACTTGAACCTTGATTTTGTGTGTTGTTTAACTTCGATTTAGTATTTTGTTGAAAGCATGGATTAACTATATTGTTTTGTGCATAGCTTGTCTCGAAATTATCTTGTTGGCTCGAAATTGTCTTATTGTCTAGAAATTGTCTTGTTGTCTCGAAATTGTCTTGTTGTCTCGAAATGGATTGTCTCAAAATTATCTTATTATCTAGAAATTGGATTGTTGTCTCGAAATGGCTTGTCTTGAAATTGTCTTATTATCTCGAAAGGCTTGCATTTGTTTTGAATATTGTCTCTAAATTTCTTGTCTAGAAATTCTCTATTGTCTCAAAATGTTTTTTTTGTCTCGAATTTATATTGTTTCTCGAAATACATATGCTAGTATCTCGAAATGCATATGCTTGTGTCTCAAAATCACAGATCCAAGTATCAAAATGGGTTTGCACATTTCTTTTCCTGATGTGCTTGTTATAATTTATTTTCCCAATTTCATGACTGTAGAAGAAGAATAAGAGATATGGTTGAAAATGGAGTTGAAAGAGATTGAGCCAATCTTCCCACTGAATTGTTGGAGTTGATTGTTTCGAAACTTTGGATTTTTGATGCAGAAAACTTCCAATTAGCATGATAGAGCTGAATATTTTGCTTATCGTTGTAGCAAAGGACCGCTTTTGTGGGATGATTTTGTATCTAGGTGGGCTAATGCAATATGCCTTCGAGATTAGAGCAGAGATATAAGATATTATTATTAGTTCTCTTCAAAATTTGAAAAGTTTTTGTTGGAATCATAACTGTTATTCTGTTGGAATCATAATTGTTATTTATGTTGGAATCATGATTTTGCATTTTGGTCCCTAAAGTATTTTTTTTTTACCAAATTAGGACTCAAACTATACCCTTTTTTGCATTTTAGTCCCTAAAGTACTTATTGACCAAATTAGGACTCAAACTATATCCTTTTTTGCATTATGGTCCCTAAAGTATTTTTTTGCCAAATTAGGACTCAAACTATACCCTTTTTGCATCTTGGTCCCTAAAGTATTTAAGGGTATAGTTTGAGTCCTGATTTGACCAATAATTCTATATTTATAATAAGGAAATATATATATATATATATATATATATATCAATCCATATACAAGGTAGAGATGATTGTGGCCTTGATTCAATGGCAAAAATGCAATTTAAATTAAATGACAAATTCACGTTTCTTAAAATAATAACATTTACATGTCATAAACCGTGTCAACATTGATATTGCTAGGATAAAAATCCACACCCTCCACAGAGAAATTGACATGAACGTCAACAAAATTTGTCCCGAAAGGTTGTTGTGTGGAATTCGGATCAGATATGGGCACCTCATGATTTAAGTCAGTCACTGTTGGATCATTTTCTTCGGGATATTGGGCTTTCGTGTTGTAAGCATTTGGGCAGGTGGTACGATTATGTCCTTTTCTCTTGCATAAGGAGCACGTTTTCCTTCGATGGTATTGTTTATTCCGAGAGATAAAGCGAGCCTTTTGTGGTCTTCTAACAGACGTTCTGCCAGTAGAAGGATTGACGACCACATCATCCATACCTGCAATTGAATTCAAAGATGAACACAAGGGCACAGGCTGTATCGAAGGTGCATATGCTATTCTCAGCTTTCCCGTGTCAAATGAATGACCACGACATAGCGTGTAATAATGAGCCCCAATTTCCCTATAAAAAAGAATTAAGGTAAATGAGTTGTGGAAATATCTAATTACATGCTTATAGAAGAAGAAAAAATCGAAGAATTGGGTCTCTCATGAACCACACTTGGTCTCAAATCTCGTATGGAAAACACTTGAGTCTCGAATGGAAGAATTGTGTCTCGAATGGATCACACTTGGTCTCTAATCTCGAATGGACCATACTTGGGTCTCGAATGGACCACAATTGGTCTCGAATCTCGAATGGACAACTCTAGAGTCTCGAATCTCAAATGGACAACTCTAGGGTCTCGAATCTCTAATGGACAACTCTAGGGTCTCGAATCTGGATTCTCTTGTTTCAAATCTCGAATGGAAGGGATGGGTCTCGAATGGAGGGCATGGATCTCGAATGGACCACAATTGGTCTTGAATCTCAAATGGAAGGGATGGGTCTCAAATAGAGGGCATGGATCTTGAATGGACCACAATTGGTCTCGAATCTAAAATGGACAACTCTAGGGTCTCGAATCTCGATTCTCATTTCTATAATGGACCCTTTTCTCTCGAATGGACAACTAATGTCTCGAATGGACCTTCTAAATTTAGCAGATAAGTCAGGAAATAGACCAAAAATTTATCTGGCAACAACAATGGTATGTTTTCAAGGTATCTTCTCTGACATCCACAGGTCTTCTAGAGGATATCCACCAGAACATTTCGTTTCTTTGGTGGATTTCCTACAAAATATTCCTCTCTATCCTGAATGGATGTAGTCCATAGCCTTTCAAGGTTGACTTTCACAGTTTCTTCCTCAATTCTTTCCACCGCTGGCTTGGTGATAATATCTGGCATTGTAGCTGCTGCTTCCCTACATTTGTTGAACCAAACCTGACATAAACTCCTAAAACACTCATGTGCAGATATAATGAGCAATTTTCGAGCTTTCTTGATCACGTGGTTGAAGGATTCCACGATATTGCTCATCATTTGGTAGTAGCGATTGTTTGGACAATATGCCCGTGACCAACCTAGACATCCTACCTCGACATCCAACCAACGATGAACTCCAAGGTGCATCTCTTTAATGTCTCCAAAATGGAGGTTACATGTCTGCTTGTCACAGGCATATGTCGCATTTTTAAAACGAAGTGCAACCTGAGGATTTTTGCACTTTGTCTTTAAGTTTTCCTTAAGATGTCGATAGCAGAAGGCATGTGGAACCTCGGGATATACTGTCCTCACTATGCCTTTATGCTAATCAGATACAATAACCAAATTATCCTGCAAACCATATACAGCCCTAAATCTTCTAAAGAACCACTCCCATGATTCGTTGCCCTTCTCCTCGCCAAACCCAAAAGCAAGGGGAAAAGTTTGCGCATTTCCATCTGCACAGACAGCTGCATAAATTTTGCCCTCACACACATCTTTCAAGTATATTGCATCCATGACAATTACAGGCCTCATGTACTTGAAACCCTCAATCGAATTACCAAGTGCACAAAATGAGCTCAGAAACTGCTCATCTCGCATACGTATATTGATCACCGTCCCCGGTATTACACGCTTTAACATGTGGAGGTATGAAGGTAGCTGTCTGTATGAGTTTTTTGGAGTTCCATAGGCTACTTCTTTAGCACGCTGTAAAGATCACCAGGCTTTGGTGTATCTGAGCTTCACACCATAATTCTCCCGCATGTCTTGAATCACATTTTTGGGGGTGTGATTTACATTGGCGAGTTTACCGGCATACATACGACCAATTGTTATTATACTTATACTCCTATTTTGGCTTTGCCGTACAGTTTGGATACAAATGTTAGTCGAGACAAACTTGTGAATAACCCAAATCTGGCATCCAGCACTACAATTTGCACGAATCATGAAAGTACAATCTTTTTTGTTCTTACATTGTACCTCAAATCTTCCCCTATCCGAACGTACCACGTGATATGGAAATCGATTATTAAGTGAATATTCACCGATTGCAGCTACCAGTTCATCCTTATTATTAAATATTGCATCCTTTCCAATAAAACCCATCGGTGGAACAGTATCATCTTCCAAAAAATGGACCTCTTCCAAAAAATGGACCTCTTCGTAGTCATTCCAGACCATGTTTGCAAAGTGAGTAGAAAGGTCTAGTATAAATTGTTCAAATGGAATCACCTGAATCATCCTATCATGGAAGTTATCATCATTGTCATTGTTGTCACCATTGTCATCATTGTTGTCACCATTGTCATCATCATCAGCCTCAATGCTGTGAATTTATTCTTCATTGAATTCATAATTATCATCTGTGCGAATATATCTGGAAGTCCCCGCTTCATCATTTGCATCAATAAATCCTGCCCTTTCATGATCATTTGGACCGAATGGACAATTATTGCCAATATCACCACTGATGCCACCCTCGTAAGTCTCTGAATTTTGTTCACGACGACGACTTTAGGATCCCCTTCCCCCCTTCAAATATATGATGCCATACATGTCTTCAATCTCTATTAATTTCATACTTCCATCACAAAATTTAGAAGCAATTGACATTTGTATGTCAAATTGGTTTAAGTCAATCTTCATCAAGTTTGCCATGGTTCTCCTCAAATCTTCATAGTTCACATCGGAGGGTACTACTGGTGCACGCACCCTCCCAGCTAAACAACCCTCGTGAATTGCAATCCTCATGTAATCCATTTCTACACCGTGTCTCGAAATCAACTATGTGTGTCTCGAAATCCTATATTTGTGTCTTAACATCCCCTGTCTCGAAGTTTAGATGTGTGTCTTGAAATACTCTGTCTCGATATCTCTGTGTGTATAGAAATCCTTTGTCTCGAAATCCCAAATCCTCTGTCTCAAAATAATTGTGTGTGTATCGAAATCCTCTGTCTCGAATCCCCTATGTGTGTCTCCAAAGTCCCCTCTCTTGTCTCGAAATCACTTAAATAGGTAATATACTTGTCTCGTGTCTCGAAAGCCTCCTCTCTTGTCTAGAATTCAACTATCTCTTATCTCGAAATCACTTAAATAGGTAATAAACTTGTCTCGTGTCTCGAAAGCCTCCTCCCAGATCTCAAAATCTCCTCACTTCGATGGAAATCTTTGCAATCCCATCTTCCTTCCTCCCTCCTCCCAGATAAATAACACAGAACGAACAACCCAGGCTTCCAAACACCAAAGAAAAAAAATAACAAAGAAACAAACCGAATCCCTACCTTCGTCTTCTTGATTTCGGAAAACAAAAATCAACAACCGAACACAATAAAAAGTTGATTTTTTTCTTTCTCTATTATAAGGGAATGGTTCTTTGAGCAATTTTCTTAGCTATGGTTCAAAACTTCTAATCAAATGAATGATGTGAGTTGTAGTTTCTTCAATTCATTTTACAGGTAGTTTGGTTTAGTTGGGTATACTGAATGTTGAGGGGTAAGATAGTAAATACATGTTAAAGGAGAATAAATGTTATGTTTTACTTTTTTTTTTTTTTAATTAAAAGTCAAAATGGGTATAGAATGAAAAGTTTGTTTTAGTTATGAGTAATTGTGAAATGTTGTGAAGATTTTGATAAATAAAAAATTACTGTTTCAATTTGAGTAAAAATGAAAACGCCCCCGTGAAAATATATACTGGGAGATTTGAAGCCTCAAAATAACAAAGTGATTGCTTAGAAATTATTATCTGAAGTTATATTTAAAAAACTTAATATGGGACATTATCTAAGAAATTATATTAAAAAAACTTAAATCATGAAAAAGTAATTAGAATTAACTTAAAATAACTTATAGCCTCTCTGTCACTAAATATAAGTCATTTTAATAAACTTTTCTTTCACTAATTATAAGTCATTGTTGTTAGTTAATTAGCTTTTTGAAGGTTTGTTTTCTACATCACTCTTGTCACTTCTTTTCCCTAAATCTTATCATTGGTTTGATTGGCATATAAATATGGACATTTAAAAAAAAATTATTACCTTAATATTTTTAAAATAACGGTTAATGGCTTATATTTAATGACGGAGGGAGGAAGTATTGTTAAATAAGATTTAAAAGTTAAAGCAATCATTAGCTTTTATGTAAGGAACAGGAATATTTAAATAGTTAGATTTTGAAAATATTTACTAAATTGGCTTTAAACACAGGCTCAATTGATTTCATTACTACGTAGCATTAAAATATTTTAAAATTTCAATTAATTAAAATTTTTTTTTGAGTATTATAATATGAATAAAACATATATTTTTGCGAAGGAATATTGTGATGAGTTTTTTCTAAGAATATAAAGATCAATAAAAAAAGATTGAAAGACACATCCTTCATTCAAAATTAAAAATTTCACTTTGACTTGATTAATTTTAATAAAAATATTTAATTTACTAAATACATCACTTTTGCCCTTATTTAATTGACTGTAAAGATTTTTTTTTTTTTTTTAATGTGTTGAGTTTGTTAAAAAAAATGGTGATAGAAAGCAAAAGGGCGGGGCAAACTCTTTCTCAATGACTCAAGGAGTAAAACAATAAAAGATGATGAAATGGTTTGTTTCAAGGAAGGTCAACAAGAAAGGTTTACACAGTACGTAACAATAAGATAACTTAGGATAAATAAAGGTAATAATGTCAAATTACGATAAAATTCTAACTAATTAGACAAATGAGACATTCAATTTCGGATATCTCAAAATGAAATTTGGAATATTCAATTTTCAGGCGGATTGCGTATTTGGTTTTGTTATGAATTTTCATAATTGTGAGATGGTTAGAAAGCATATCTATTTATAGAAGTATATATTATTTGTTAGAAAAGATAGTATATTACACTTCTATATACCACATCAAATAATAAAATAATATATATTACCTAATTTAGATAAAACATCCCTAAGATTTAATATTTCTTTTTAGAATTTTATTAATATATATATATATATATATATATATATATATATATGTATATATATATATCTACGAAAGTATACTTGTATGTTTACCGTTGGTGATGTAAAACATGACGTAAAAAAATTACTAGAAAATCCCGAAACCCATTGTTTGCTTTATATATTAATACACTCAAAATTGGTGACATTTAATCCCTTCGAAAAGTATACTTTAAATGAAACATTATATTTATTGAATATAAATCAAATCTTTTTTTTTTTTGTATGCCTAGTGTATAAATATACTAACCCTGTTCTATGTATATTTATTTTATACTTTTTTATATAAAATAGAATATAGAGAATTATCAATTTAAATACAATAATAAGTTCCAAACCAATCCACATTCATTTAAAGACAAAAACTCCTCCACACAATCATCTATGAAAGGGTTCACAAACAAATCAATGGGTATCCTCTCGAATTTTATCTTTTTCTCTCTCTTCTTATTTTTTAGTATCACACTTTCTCTCTCTATATCTAACTTTAGCATCAAATCGGGATATTGGAACGCATCCCCTACCATGAGACTTCTACTCCTTGCAGGTTTCTTGGACGGCTCACACGATGATCTAGTCGGAATCCAACCCGACCAAATTGGATGAGTTCCAGCTACAACATTTGGCTCCCACAGTTACTTACCTAAATCTCTCCTCTCTGCTCACAAAAAATCTCACATATAGCCACCCATCGATCTTCACAGAAACCCCCCAACCAACAACGAAAACACAAATCAAAGAAAGAGAGAAACAAAGATATAAAAAAAAAAAAAAAAATGAAGGAGATAACTGATGTGGCACTAGGTTTGGCAACATTTTCGAAGATCCTGTTGGCACAATTTCTAACCACCCATTCTCTACTTCGCAAGCAACAATCTTGATGACATTAGACTTTGCTTACGATGTGCCTGATTAAATGACTATTCATCCATAGGTGACCCATAAAGGGTATCAAGAACATAGTGGTGGAAAACGTTCTCTTTCATTCGATCAAAGTAAGTAGCAACGAAGCCAAGACCTTTCCTATGACGATTTTGATCAGCAAAATGGTTGCACCTCTGAGTATGCCTCTCAATTGGTTTTGGTAGAAAAAAAACTCAAGATCTTGATTGGTATACTCTACCTAGTTTTCTTTCTTCCTCTTAGTTTCGACCTTTTATTGACAATGTTTCTAGCAGAAGACCAAGTATTCACAGATCATTTAGTTCTCATGTTCTTTGTAGTCTACTCTGACATTTATCCCTTGGAGGATCAAATCGTTTTAAGAAAAGCTTAATCTAGTGTATATATATGCAACTCTTCAATTACTTTTTGCAGCATCTTCCAGGTCTACTTTGCATGGATCTGATTGTTTGTGTTTCTTCTTGTCCATTCCATTGGTATGGTATGCTGAACCTGCACATATGTCCCTTTCTATTATGATTTATTAGGAAAGTGAATAATTTATTCGTTATTTGTTAATTTACTTATTTTTGGTGTTTGCATATGTTTATTTTCCTTTCCTTTTTTTCCAGATATTTGGGCCTAATTAAATTGGAGGATAGCTACATTGGATTTTTTATACTTAGTATTTTTTCATCTCCAATATTTATGTCCTTTGGAACTGGGTGGTTTATACTAATTTTATCCTCAACCCTGATGGATATTAAAGAGCATAGATGGCATGAGATAATTTATGGAAGATCTCATATGAAGATGCTTATGAAAGAAAGGAGGTTAGCTACAAGAGCTTGTACTTCAAATACAAGGTTGGAAGATCAAGGATGAAGAAAGACTTGGTGGAGATTGAAGATGATATTAACAATGATTGCGAGTTCTTGTACAAAGATCAATATTTCAAGTATAAGCATGGAACTTTGAAGATTAAAGTAGCAAGGATGGTATTGAAGTTAGACCATGAAAAACAACTAACTTTACAAACACTCTTCAGAAATTTGAATGAATTCCTTATGGATTCAAGGCTACCAAAACCGAGAGTGTGGCTTAGAGCTCTTCTAGGGTTCTTAGTGAAACTTTAGGGATCTCAATGCTTGGCTAGGGTAATTGAGTTGAGTTGATGGAACTCAATCCATTAGATCATATTGGAAGACAATTGGTCAATGGTTCTATCTTGAATCTCTTGCATGAAGTTTTGGCGAATCACAGTCTGGTTTGGGTCAAAAGTTTGGATTTGATGAATAATGAATTCCTTCCAAATTTGAGATCACATCAAACCCTTTTGGTTTGACTTCTTTTGCAAGTTGCAAATGCATTGATTATCATCCCGCTTGCAACATTATAAGGGATGTACTGTATATTGGTTTGACCTTATTTTGGATCAATGGTTCCTGCAGCGCAATATATCTTCTTGAATTTTTGATCAACTGGTTTAAAGATCTTACGTTTTGTGGATCTTTTTTTAGAATTTTTAATCATAATAATAGTGATTGGCATCTCCCTTCTAATTCCATGTATTCATCATTTAATTTAGATATATTCTACAATAATTTTAGTTTGTCGTGCCTTATCTTATTCTCAAGTTCCTATTGGAGTCTGTTCTCATCAATATAGTTTCTTTTACCGACTTTATGCTTTTTAGTGTTGCATGTGTAAGCTCAAATTTGTATTGATCATCAACAATCAACGATAATTCTTGTAAGAATAATATAGGGCATTTCTTTAGCTTATTATTATCCGTCTCAAGTTTCACTTTATTATTCTTGAACAAAGTTTTAGTGTTTTCTCTTTTTATTATTTCTGAGGTCATGTTTTCTTTCAATTTCTTTAGTCATGAACACATGACCGAATCATACATGGTCGAATCATATAGACGAATCATGAGTTACCATACACACATATAGCCGAATTACATTAGTTGAATCATGAGTTACTACACTCACACATGATCGAATCATGCATTATCACACTCACATTAGGCCGCAATAGAGGTTTAAAGACCACAAGGTAAAACATAAGATAACACAAACCATGTAGCTACAAAGTTATAACATCACACCTTTTCACATTACTTCACACTCCCACATTTCTCGCTCCATACATATACAAACAACTCTTCATAACAATATCTTTTGTTCCATTGTCACTGAATTAATGATCATGATCGACATATTATTCAATTTATATATATTATTTTTATGAAGAATGCTTATAGTGCATAAATATGCTAATTCCTTTTTCATTATTTATTTTATTATTTTTTAGGGAACGCTTATAGTGTATAAATACATTAATCCTATTATACATACATATATATATATATATATATATATATATATATTACTTTTCTTATATATAATAGAATAGAGAATTAAAATTTTAAATACAATAAAGAGTTCCAAACCAATCCCACAGCGGATTAAAGATAAAAACTCTTCTACATGATCATCTATAAAAGGGTTCACAAATAAATCAACAGATATCCTCTTGGATCTTCTCTCCTTTTCTCTCTTCCTATCTTTTGTCATCACACTTTCTCTCTACATATCTGACTTTAGCATCAGAGATTGATATTGGGAGACATCTCATCCCATGAGACTGCTACTCCTTACAGGTTTCTTGGATGGCTTAGGCAGTGATCTATTCGGTGTTGACTGGGCTCCCATCAACAGAGTTCCGACTACATCATTTGACACCCACCATTCCTTACCCAAATCTCTCATTTCTGTTCACAAAAAATCTCAAGTACAGTCACCAATAAATCCTCAAGGAAACATCCAAAAATCAACAAATATACCTTTAGAAGTGAGAAAGAGAGAAACAGATAAACAAGGTTGTAGTGTTTTCAGTATCTTTAGTAATGAATTACATTAGCTAAATCATGAGTTACTACACTCACACATGACTGAATCATGCATTATCACACTCACATTAGGTCGCAATAGAAGTTTAAAGACCACAACAAACACAAGGCAAAACATAAGACAACACAAACCATGTAGCCGCAAAGTCATGACATCACACCTTTGCACATTACTTCACACTCTCACCTTTCTCGCTCCACACACATACAAACAACTCCTCATAACAATATCTTTTGTTCCATTGTCACTGAATTAATGATCATGATCACAAATTATTCAATTTATATATATTATTTTTATGAAGAATGCTTATAGTGCATAAATATGCTAATCCCTTTTTCATTATTTGTTTTATTATTTTTAAGGAAACGTTTATAGTGTATAAATACATTAATCCTATTCTATATATATATTTATTTTATACTTTTCTTATATATAATAGAATAGAGAATTAAAAATTTAAATATAATAAAAAGTTCCAAACCAATCCCACAGCGGATTAAAGATAAAAACTCCTATACATGATCATCTATAAAAGGGTTCACAAACAAATCAACAGATATCCTTTTGGATCTTCTCTCCTTTTCTCTCTACATATCTGACTTTAGCATCGGAGATTGATATTGAGAGACATCCCATCCCATGAGACTTCTACTCCTTGCAGGTTTCTTGGATGGCCCCCATCGACAGAGTTCCGACTACATCATTTGACACCCACCATTCCTTACCCAAATCTCTCATTTTTGTTCACAAAAACTCTCATGCATAGTCACCAATAAATCCTCAAGGAAACATCCAAAAATCAACAAATATACCTTTAGAAGAGAGAAAGAGAGAAACAGATAAACAAGGTTCTAGTGTTTTCAGTATCTTTAGTAATGAACATATGGTCGAATCATGAGTTACAATACTTACACATGGTCGAATTACATAGGACAAATCGTGAGTTACAACACTTACATATGGTCGAATCATGAGTTACCACTCATACACAGTCGAATCACATAGGCCAAATCATGAGTTACAACACTCACACACAATTGAACCATGAGTTACCACACTCACACATGACCAAATCACATAGGCCAAATCATGAATTTTCACACTAACACGTGACCAAATCATACATGGTCAAATCATACGTTATTACACTTACACTAGACAAGCAACGTAAGTTTAAAGGCAACAATGAACACAAGGAAAATCATGAGAAAACACACACCATGTATTCGCAAAGTCATGACATCATACCTTTCCACATCACATCACACTCTCACATTTCCCACTTCGTACACATACAAACAACTCCTCATAACAATATTTTTTGTTCCCTTGTCATTGAATTAATGAACATGATCGATAAATTTTTCAGTTTATATTTATTATTTTTATGTGGAATGCTTATAGTATATAAATATACTAATCCCTCTTTCATTACTTGTTTTATTATTTTAGGGAATGCTTATAGTTTATAAATACATCAATCCCTTTTTCATTATTTGTTTTATTATATTTTAGGGAGTGTTTATAGTGTATAAATACATCAATCCATTTTTATTGAGCGCTCAATTTAGAAAAGTATAAAATAAATAAATATATATTTATTTATATAATAGGATTAGTATATTTATATATTATAAATGCTCTCAAAAAATAATAAAATAAATAGTGAAAAATAGGTTAGTGTATTTATACACTATAAATATTTCCCATAAAAATAATGAAAAAGAATTAGTGTATCTATATAATATTGAGCTAACGCAATTGCATTTTCGATTGTCAGTTTTGAGTAAATTATTGAAGAAAAGAAAGTTCATTAAGTGGCAGTAGTTTCATTGCTTTGACTCTTCCTTCTCTTAATACTTTCCAAATTTCTTATGTTTAATAGATATAAGTTATTATTATTAGTTTATTTAATATTTATATTGACTTTTTATCATTTCATTGAGTTTGAATCGCTCGTTACATATTTGTATGTTGCTTCCTTTCATATTAATAAAAATTTTTAAAAGTAAACTAAATTTTATCTTTTAGGAATACAAGTTAAATTATTTATACTACTATAATAAAAAATGACATATAATTGTATAACGAGGAGATTCGGAATTCACCTCCTATCTTCCTCTCTTTTCCTTTAATTACTATGATTAATTTAATT
>JAOXNR010053123.1:0-14888 GCA_028571225.1 Parsonsia alboflavescens
GAAGAATCAAATTATCACTATATTTATTCCTTTTTCTACTTCTTCTTCCAAGTGCAGGAAAACCCCAAGGGGTTGTGAATCAAAGCTACTTTGGGGTAAGGTGAAATATGGATCTTAGTAGACTAGAAAGTTAAACGTGTAACTTTCCGAATTAATAATGAGGGTTATTAATTTGAAGAAAATAGTGGGAGTATCATTTAAATTTTTAAAATTAAATGATCATTTCATGATAATTATATTTTGCATATTTTATTGTAGATTATCATGGCACCTAACACAAATAATAATACACTATCATTGTGATCTGTCTTCGAGAAGGGCAAACTGAATGGGATGAACTTCCTGGATTGGTACAAGAACGTGAGGATAGTCCTTAAACAAGAAAAGAAGACGTAGGTCCTTGAGGGTCCTATTCTTGAAGAACCTCCTTCCACGGCCACAAGGGCTGAAAAAGATGCTCACAAGAAGCATCAAGATGATGCTATTCACTTCGGTTGCCTCATGCTTGCCTCCATGAACTCTGAGCTTCAAAGTCAACATGAGGAAATGGATGCTTATGATATGATAGAGCACCAGAAATAGCTTTATCAAGAACAAGTTAGGCAAGAGAAGTTTGATGTATCCAAAGCCTTATTTCAATGTAGAATGGCAGAGGGTTCTCCAGTTGGTTCTCATGTTCTCAAAATGATTGGGTATATTGAGAACTTAGAGAGATTGGGTTTTCCTCTAGGTCAAGAGTTGACCATTGATGTTTGCAATTGTTGCCTGAGAGTTATAACCAAGTAGTTGTGAACTACAACATGAATGAGATTGAGAAATCTCTGCCTTAGTTTCTTAGCATGTTAAGAATTGCTGAGTCAAATATTAAGAAGTCCACCAAACCCAAGTTTGTCCTAATGGTTAGGAAATTCAAGGCTAAGGGCAATTGAATGGGTAAAGGCAAGAAAAATGACAAGAAGCCTGTTGGAAAGTTCAAACCCAATTCTACTGCATTAAAGCCAAAAGGAGGGTTGGCAAGAGGAGAAGTCGACCTACGAGTTGGAAATGGAGCAAGGGTAGCTGCATTAGCTGTAGGAACTTATGTTTTGACTTTGCCCACTAGGCTTGTTTTCGAATTAGATAATTGCTATTTCGTGCCTTCTGTTAATAAAAGCATTATTTCTATTCCTTATTTGGACTAGATTGGTGTTTCATTTATAATATAGGACAACTGTTGCTTCATTTATTTAAATGAAATTTTCTATAGAAGTGCACAATTGTTTAATGGCCTCTATATTCTAAATCTTGACACACCTCTTTATAACATAAATACTAAAAGGATTAAATCGAATGATATTAATCCAACATATCCCTGGCATTGTCGCTTAGGCCATATAAATGAGAATCGTCTTTCCAAACTCCATAAAGATGGATATCTGGACACCTTTGATTTTGAATCATATGAAAATTGCAATCTTGTTTATTAGGAAAGATGACAAAAGCCCCTTTCATAGGACATAATAACAGGGCAATTGAATTATTGGGCCTTATACATTCCAATGTGTGTAGTCCATTAAGCACTCAAGCTAGAGGTGAGTTTAGATATTTCGTTACATTTACTGATGATTTCAGTAGAAATGGCTAATATCTTATGAAACACAAATCAGAATCCTTTGAAAAGTTCAAAGAATTCAAGAATGAAGTACAAAACCAACTAGGCAAAAGTATTAAAATACTTCGTTTAGATCGAGGCGGTGATTACTTAGCTAAGAATTTCATGACTATCTAAAAGAGTATGGAATAGTTTAACACAATGGAATGGCATATTTGAAAGGAGAAATCGAACTTTATTAGATATGGTTCGATCAATGATGAGTCATGCAGGCCTTACAATTTCTTTTCGGGGACATACTTTAGAAACAGCTACATTTACATTAAGTTGTGTTCCATCTAAATCAATTCAAAAGACACCATATAAGTTATGGACTGAAAACGTCCCAAAATGTCTTTTATGAAGATTTGGGGCTGTGAAGTTTTCGTGAAAAGTCAAGCTTCTGATAAACTTGAGCCTGAATTTGACAAGTGTCTCTTTGTAAGTTATCCTAAATTAACTTATGGATATTACTTTTATAAACCCATTGAGCAAAAGGTGTTTGTAGCTCATACAGGCATCTTTTTAGAAAGAGAGTTTGTCTCCAAAAGGGCAACTGGGAGAAAAGTAGAACTTCAAGAAGTTCAAGAACTACAAATAGATACAACTAATATAGAGATAGAAACTGAGCAGACACTACAACCTATGGTTGATCAAGGACTTGCTCAAGAGACACAAGCTCCGCGTAGGTCACTCAGGACACATCGTCAGCCACAAAGATATGGGTTTTTGATATTTCAAAATGATGATGTGTCGCTCATAGATCAAGATGAGCCTACTACCTACCAAAAGCTGTGATGGGCCTAAACTCTGAGAAATGGCTTTAAGCCATGAGATCTGAAATGGAATCCATGTATACAAACTAGGTTTGGACTTTGGTTGCTCCACCTGAAGGCTTAAAACCCATCGAGTGCAAATGGGTTTTCAAGAAGAAAACCAACATGGATGGTAAAGTTCATACTTACAAAGGGCGATCAGTCACCAAAGGTTTCAAACAAGTTCATGGTATTGACTATGACGAAACTTTTTCACCTGTAGCTATGATCAAATCGATCAGGATCTTACTTGCTATAGCAACATATCATGATTATGAAATCTGGTAAATGGACGTCAAGATTACTTTTCTGAATGGAAATGGGTTTTCAAGAAGAAAACCAACATGGATGGTAAAGTTCATACTTACAAAGGGCGATCAGTCACCAAAGGTTTCAAACAAGTTCATGGTATTGACTATGACGAAACTTTTTCACCTGTAGCTATGATCAAATCGATCAGGATCTTACTTGCTATAGCAACATATCATGATTATGAAATCTGGTAAATGGACGTCAAGATTACTTTTCTGAATGGAAAGTTTCTTGAGGATGTGTATATGATACAACCTGATGGTTTTGTCGATCTGGATAATGCTGGAAAGGTCCCTTTATGGATTAAAGCAAGCATCTCGAAGTTCGAATCTTCGTTTTGATGACGCAATCAAGGAATTTGGCTTCATTAAAAATGAAGATGAACCTTGTGTCTACAAGAGGTTCAGTAGGAGTATTGTGGTATTTCTGGTATTAAATGTGGATGACATACTTATTATTGGAAATGACATCCCCACCTTATAGTCTGTAAAGACTTGGCTAGGGAGTTGTTTTTCCATGAAAGACTTGGGCGAAGCAAATTATATACTGGATATAAGGATCTATAGAGATAGATCCAGAAAATTAATTGGCCTAAGTCAGAGTACATGCATAGATAAGGTGCTAAAGAGGTTTAGCATGCAAGTGTCTAAGAAAGGATTCTTGCCTATGGCATATGGCATAAATCTTTCAAAGGAACAGTGTCCTACAATAGATTAAGAAAGACAACGCATGAGTAGGATTCCATATGCATCTGCAATTGGATCTATCATGTATGCTATGTAATATGTACATGTCCCAATGTTTCATATGCTTTGAGCATGACAAGTAGATACCAAGATGATCCAGGGGAATGCCATTAGACTGCTGTTGAGAATATTCTTAGATATTTATGAAATACTAAGGATACATTCCTAATCTTTGGACTTGATGAAGAGCTCATTGTAACAGGTTACACTGATACTAGTTTTCAAATCGATAAAGATGATTTTTTTATCACAATTAGGTTTTGTGTTTTCCCTTAATGGTGGGGCTGTCTGCTGGAAAAGTTCAAAGCATTCGACAGTGGCTGATTCTATGACAGAAGCTGAGTATACTGCTACTTCTGAAGTAGCAAAAGAGGCAATTTGGATCAAGAAGCTCATCACTGAGATTGGGGTGGTTCCTAGTATCACTGATCCTGTGGAACTTTATTGTGACAACAGCGGAGCTATTGCACAGGCTAAGGAACCAAGATCTCACCAACGATCCAAACATATACTTCGGCGATACCATCTCATTTGAGAAATGATTGAGAGAGGAGATGTTAAGATATGCAAAGTACCAACAAATGACAATGTTGCTGATCCTCTGACGCAGCAGAGACATGATCGTCACACTAGATCTATGGGTATTAGATTCATGAGTGATTGGACTTAGTGCAAGTGGGAGATTGTTGGATATGCCCTAAGAACATATGATGATTTTACTTAGCTAGCATAACTTTGTATCATGATGCTATTTATATCATTATATAATTTACTTTTATATCTGTATTTCATTAAATAAATTATGTAATATCCTTAGAATAGTTTATTATCAAGTGTTATTGATATTGGGATATCAATTACACGTCGAGACTAGTATGTGTTGATTGATGACAACTGTCATGGATATAAGATATGAAATCATCACATAGGTACCCATAGAGTATCGAATACTGGATTGACCCGCCATGAAATCACTTCATGGATTGTTATGTGAGTGTCATGAGTGATTTCATTGAGATAATTATGTTTCATCTTTTGACTTGAGGTCATTAAAGATTCCTGTATGAAAGATTGCATACTTTGATATTGTCAAACGTCTCTCTTAACTGAGTAGACAATAATGGTATGTATTGAGTATGTCCTAATTTGTGTTATGGAATGTTGAATGATTAAGATAGGATTTGTCCCTCTTATATAACAAGAGTGTGATGTCTAGCATTCTTAGTTGAGTGAGATTAAGAGATTATGATTTCCTAGACAAAGAGATTAAGACATGTTACTTTTATCATGAAAGATTTTGTGTTGTCACCGATATTCTCGTTAATCAGATTGCAATAATGTGTTGCTAGACATCGCTTATTGTATATGACATTAAATATCGTTAATGTCAAATGCCAATTTTTTGGGGACCTATTGGGTCATACATTCAAAACGCATCGCTTAATGGGTAATATCTCGTTTGGAACGTAAATATAATTACCTGAAGTTGTTTATGCTAATTCTCGAATAGGAATAAATCTAAAACATAATTAAATGTTAATTTTGTGTTAAATTAAATTGTAATTATCCAGGTTCGTTGAATTTGGACAATTTTGTTTTTACAGGATTTCTATTAACAAGCTTAATTTGGATTTGGAATCCTATCGGTAGTTAAGATAGAATTATCTTGAAAATTTCTTTACGAAGTTTTGAAGAGTTATTCTATTTTTCTGAACAATTGATAATTGTCCATCGGAGTGTCTGCGTAGGAAAACTGAGAGTTCAGATAAATCAAAAAAACGTGAAAACCATATTCATAATTGAATCTCACAATTCAATCATGTTTATTCCCATTGTTATGTTCATGAGACATAAAATGGAACCGGACATTCGTATGACGAAGTAGAGGCAAACGTCGGAGATTTTTGCTGGTGACTGCAGATACTAAATTTCGACGTTAATCTGCTGTCTGAGAATCGAAACAAAAGATAATGTTTGTATCCTCTTTAGTCTCCCTCCAAATGGATGCCTGGAGGGGGTCTATTTGTGGCTTTCCCTTCACTAAGACCATTTCCCCCAATTTTCCCTACATTTACTCCATTTCTAGTTTGAGAAGCCACATCAATTGAACTGGCCACTTCCATTTCCACCAATTTTGTCTAAAGTTTCTCACTTTCCTTTCTCCATACCTTAACCAAAGCCATGTCCAAAGGATCTAACCCAGCTGGTGTAGCTTGTTACTGTGGAAGAAAGACAACATTGAAGACCTCTTGGATCATTTTAAATCCAGGTAGAAGGTTTCTTAGGTGTCAGAGGTATGGGGTAAGTTTTTTGTTTTTGTTTTTGTTTGCAATTTTTTTCTCTCTCTTTGTTTTTTTTCCCCTTAACTTTTGCTCACTGTTCTATTTGTAAAAGGGCTCACTTGTGTTATCTTGATTATAGAGCTCCGGTGATTGTGGTTATTTCTCTTGATATGATCCTCCCATGTGTCCTCGTTCAGTGATGAATATACCAGACTGTTGAGGATAGCTCGAATGCTGGAAATTGAAGTAGAAGACTCCAAGAGGAAGGAGAAATTTTACAAGTGTTGCTTGTTCACAGCTTTGTTGTGCCTTGTTATTGGTTTTTTTATGCTCTATGTAATGGTTTGACTTGTCCCAATTTTTTGCAAAAAAATGTGATGGCCTTCAGTCACATGTTAAAGGATTGATAGTTTGAAGTGTAGGTTAATCTGGGCTAGTAGTAGTGTAGAAGTTTGCATTATGGTGTAGTAAATTAATTACTGGATGTTGTAATTTAGCAATGTGGCTTTGCCGATTGGCTTTTACATGATTTTGCATGAGAGATGTCTCTAATTTCTAGAAGAGTTGTTAATCGAGTAGAAGTTGTTTGATGCCAAAATGAATCAAGTCTCTTGATGGTTTGAAAACTTAATGTTGCAATCACATAATTTCACCAAAGGCATAATTGGGACATTTTGCTAGTAATAGCAGTGAAGAAAAAGTGCCAAAAAGCTAATGTGAGAAGTGAGATGAAATAAATAAACCTATCTACCACCAAACAAAAATCACCAAACTGTAATGAATTGACAAGGAAACAAAGCATTACCTAATAAAAGCATTGCCATTACTTCAAAAAGATTTACATCACCTTATAAATGTACTAATATGGCAAACTATCCCAACAATGCACCAAACCTATTAAAAGTGATACCATCCATCAATGAACCAAACTTGAAACATTGTTTTACATCACCCAAAAAATATACAGGCAAGGCTAAAACACCAGCTAAACTAACTAATCCACCACCTTCGTTTCCAACCTAAACCCAAAAAACACCACAAAATTAACATTCAAAATGATTATTCAACTTAAAATGAATTCTTGAATTTCCTTTGAGCTTCCACATTTGGACATAGATTCTTGTAGTGTCCTTCTTGCTTGCAAAGGTTGCATTTTTGTTTCTTCTTTATACTTGTGGTTACCTGCAAGGCAAAAACTATTAGTCTGAGTTCAAACTGAAATAAACAAAAAAAAAGGAATTACAACTGAAGCATCATTCTTACATGTTCTTTTGTTGTGCCCTTTTCTCCACATTTTTCACACTTATTTACATTACTTGGCTCTTCACTTGTCACTTGTTGATCAATCACTGTAACCTCTGTTTGTTCATCCCCAGTGCTTATTGTGTTTGTCACCCTTTTTTTCCAGCATTAGGACATTTTCTCTGGTTGTCACCTGAGAGTTGACATTTGTCACATTTTTGAATTTCCATCCCAACTCTTGATAATGTATATTTTCCTATATTATTTCTCTGAGTCTCACCAACCTCCCTATATCTGTTTTTCTTAGACTTTCCCGTAGCATCCCAATTGTTGGGGTCAATTATAGGGAAGATCACAAAATCATATGCACTTGAAAAAAATTGCCTTATGTTATGGCTGTCAACATAATAAAGAGGATCCATTCCCACAAAGCCAATGGTAGCCATGACATGCAAGCACGGAATTCCACTAAGTTCCCATTTCTTACTGTTGCGTGGATGAAGTCACCAACAGTCCTAAAAACTTGACACATTGTCTCTCCAACCAATTGGGTTGAAAAGTCCTTCGATTTTTCCTTAAATTTTTCTATCTTATAAACTAGTCTTGGACAAATCCTCCTTTCATAATTGGCCACCCAATCCCTTTTTTCTTTTGTCCTCTTCATTAAAAATACCCTAATCTTCTCTAAAAGACGCAAGATTGGCTTCCCCCTTGCTTCAATGAGTTGCCAAATGAAACACTCACAATGATTGTTCTATAAAATGTTACACTTAACACCAAACCTAAATAAACACCTACACCAATGCCTTGGACTGTCATTCTCATTAAGCCACTTCCAAGCATCCTCATCTATCTCCTTTATTAACTCCATTTCAATCCTAAGCTTGTTTTCATAAGTGGATTACACAAAACTCCATAGCTTCAGTTTGAGGGCTTCACTTGGGAATGATTTTCTGAATTTGGCATGCAAATGCCTCACACAAAATCTATGTTCTATCTCCCGCATCACCTCTACCACGGCTTGAATCAATCCCTGCAAAATACAACCAAAAAAAAAAAAAAAATTGATAAGTCCAAAAACTCAACAAACAAGCCACAGACAGTTGATACCATTTTTAAAGATTAAGAAATTACCTTTTGAATGTTTGAAATTATGGACCAATTCTCAGTATCCTAGATATCCAAGTCCTGTTGTATTAGGTTCAAAGACCATAGCCATGTTTCCTTGTTCTCACTCTTGGTAATTGCGTAAATAATAGAGAACACTGTTGTTTGCATCAAGTCCCATTGCAGATAAAAGCACTCCAAGATAGGGACCCTTCAAAAAGGGCCCATCCAATCCGACAATCTTCCTATAGCGAGCTTGGAACCCCATTTTTAAAGCATCAAAGCACACATAAAATCTTTTGAATTTCTCTAGGAGTAGCTTTTGCTTTGTGAAGCACATTCCTTGATATATGTGCATTTAATTCTCAGTGGTCCTTGTCTTGAATCTGTCCAACATCAAAAGAATTGTTGGATCTAAACTCCTCAAGTTAGTTGTATATTGTGAACTTATGGGATGCAAGGGTATAGTAAAATGTTCTTCCATATTTGTGTTTTTCTCTCACATTTCTAGCTTGATAAATACCCCTGTCCCTGTTGTAGTAGACATACACCATCCAATCACAAATCTCAGCCTTGCAGATTTCCTGGATCCTTTTGTTGTCATGTTTCTCAAACTTAATTGGCTGGCCCAAGTTATCCCATGATGTACACCTGCTTGTTTGAAGTCATTTTTTGTGCTAAATTCTTGGCCACAAGTGAACACAATGTCATTCAATTTCTAATATGACTTGTACCTCTCAGATCTTGGTGCCCTGGAATGATTTTCACCTTCTTCATCTAATTCCCTTAACTTAGGTTCAAAATCTTCATCTGAATAAATTGGTCACTGTTATTTTCTCAAACATTGTCAATCACCTTTGGACCCCATTCATCCACATCATAGCTTGGCTTTGTTAGGCTATATTTTTTTGGAGATCTTGGGTCAACTGCATCTTCACCTCTCCTATAGCCTTTTTAAAATTGCTTAGCCCATTTCCTCCTTACTTGACTGATCAATTAACAACCCAAGGGCATCATCATCAAGTTCTAGGCCCACTGCCTTACAATCTCTCTTCACAGCTGCACATTCCTTTCCCTTCACCTCTACCTTACCCTTTCCCTTTGCCTTTGATGATATCTCCTTTTTTTTTGGCTTCCACCACTCATTTCTCTTTCTTGTCCAACCTCACCATAGTCTTCATCTCCCACTATATCATCAATCTCATCAATTGGATGTCCTACTCTTTCTGAGCAGTTTCTTATAGTTGTAAGGCTAACATCATCTCCCCCAACCATGTTTGTTTCTCCATCACTCAACTTAAACTCATTGTCATAAAAGTTTTCCATAGCTACACAATCAGAATCATCATCAAAGTTGCTGTCTTCCTTTTCACCTTTTCCTTTGGCCTTTATCTTTGTATTTGCTGGTGTATTTGCCAACTGATCAATATGTGCTTCACTATCACCTCGGTAAGTTTGATCATTTTCTTCATTCTATAGTTTGGTGCTTTTGCTTGCCTCTCGTTTTCTAGTTTGTTGCCTATTAGGTTTTTTTGGGACTGGGCACATGCTCATAAATGACCCAAACTAAACCAAGAGTTTCACATCCAACAAGTACATTTGGAGCACTTCTGATAGGGTTCTTAGCTCCTTTTTCCTTTCTTTCTTCTTTTTACCAACTTCAGTCAACTTTTTTTGCTCTATACCTTCACCAACCTTGCCTGTTGTTTCTGACCTTCTTCTTGGGACTACCAGCACCAAAAACCTTCTCTTGAGATAGCCACAAAGAACCAAGACCACTCAAAGATTTAGCACTCTGGATCACTACATTAGATAAAGAAGAAATGTTGGCTAATGGAAATAAAATGCTTTTACTGATAGTTGTAGGCCTCATCAAGACTATCTCTACTAAACCATTTTCTTCACCAAATTTGACCATTTTACTCAATTCATCTTCACACACAATAAACTTCCACTCATGGTAACTTGTATCCATTAACCCAACCTTCCAGTAGTATATTAGGTATGGGTCTCTAGCACTTGTCCTAAATACAATGGAGTTTGGTAGTGTCAGTGAGTAAATTTCATCAGAATAGAAGTTGAAGTCTACTATCTTTCCACCAATATAGTAAGATAAAGTTTCACCCATTAGTTGGCCTCCACAACGAACTTTCAATGTAAATTTTTTACCTTTTAAAGTAGGGAAAAGGGAATGGGAAAAAAGCATTTACTGACCCTATGATTTTTTTTTTGTTGGAAAAAAAACCAGACCATTGACAACAAAGCATTCAGGGGACCATAATGGATGCAAGCAGAAAACAATGGAAATATTTTAGTCAATTCGAAACAAGACCATTACACATATGGCGACAAAGCCCCTAAGCCCTACATATGCTATCAACACACATTTGGCACATAGACCGCAACTATTATACCCCATTCTACCTTTTTCATCCTTTTTCCTCACTAAAGATTTGAATTTAGAAAGCAAGATTCCAATAACAATAAAAAAAAGAATCAAAATCGTACCGGAATTGGAAGATTTACTCATCTTGGAAGCTTTACTCATTTGTCGCAGCAAACACAAACTACAGGGAACACGATATTGATACTTAATTTCTCGAATTAACTGTTTGGAAGATTTGGATTTGGGATATAATTATTGTTTTTATTGGTTTAGGATTGGCTACAGTGAGTTTGGTTTGAAATGAGGGAAATCGATTTGGGGAAATTACGGGTTTGGCTTTCGAGGGCTAGACATTTTTGTCTATTTTACTTTCAATTCTTTTTTTGGTTCTATTAAAACGGGAGCTGAAGTATGGAAAGGATTGATTTGCCCTTGAAAATAAATCACGTGACTGGCGTTACCGTGGGATTGGTTGAAAAATGATGATATGGACCATTCTGGCAAGATGTAAATTTTTTTGGATTCGGTATGACAGGAAAAAAAAAAAACATGTAGGACCGTTTCATAGTTTGCTCTAAGCTTGTAGGTTCATATTGACGAAAAGCCCTTTCTTAATTACTTAAGTTGTATTCACTGTTCATCCTATATACACTTTTCAATTTTAATTCTACTTATCAACAAAGCTTAGTGGAAAAAATATGAAATGACTTAAAAACCTCACTCATTCAGCATCTCCAAAACCATCACTCTTGGGCTCTCCAAATCCATTTCAAACTAATTTGAGCAAAAAGAAGTGACTGACACAACTCCCATTCTCGTTGTTCAATTCCAATCAATCGGATTCCCTCCATTCCTCGATTCTTCGGTGAAAGTTATAGTCCAAAACCCTATTTTGTCTCTAAAATGTTATCTAAGTTTTCATTTATTTATTCATTTTTGTCTGAGTGTTAGTGTTTCATGGGTTTTATTTTGAGGTAATTACCTTTTGTGTTATGTTTTTGTTGTGAAGAGAAGTTGAATGTTTATGTTTGTTTTCATCAGCTCGGTTTGAGCTTTGTTTTTGGAACTTATTTGTGATATTCATGGAATAAGGTTTATGAGTTATACTAGTGTTTATGAATGAAATGATTCTGTGCTATTTGTGTTCTGTGCGGATTGAAGTGGTGGGTTGAGCCGAAGAAGATAATCGGAGTGCAAGAATGATGTGGACTGTTTTATTGAAACCATTTCAACAAAGGAGCCAGTATTAATGAAACTTTCTCAAGCTAACTAAATAGTTTCATTGGAATAATATCATCGAGTCAGTTTCACTGAAAACAACTCCTTCATTGAGACTTCTATAAAACTGGCTAGTTACCCTGAAACAGTCTCATTGATACCGACTCGTTTTATAGAATAGATTTTAGTAAAACTGGACTCAATAGTTTAACCAATTTTTTATTTCTTAAATTCCTGGACTCAATTATATTTTATAATTATATTAGTTCTTAAGTTAATATTTATGTTAAATATAATTTAAAATGTTAGTACGATGTACTTAAGAATTTACTATAATGAATTTTATTTTTTTAGATTCTGAAATGTTTACTATGGCCATTAATGCTATCTAAGATTTTTGTAAAATTTTTGTTGATACTATTATTGCCTGTCACGATGAAGATATGGAGCTCTCGATAGGTACATGGGAGTATGTCCACCAGGAGCTACGAGCATGACCCGTTAAGGGGGGGTTACATATTTACTCGAAGTGTAGTATCATTGACTGGACGATTTGGATCATAGTGCAGCTCGAGCTTTGGATAGCTTTAGCCATGGCTTGTTGGCTTATATGCAATTCCTTCCACACAAGGCAACCACATATGGTAGCAAGTTGGTATTCACTAGGTCACATCGTTCCCCTATTCTCCTCAATGCACTGGAGTGCTGGTGCGCGGCTTTAAGAATTTAAATTTCTTAATTCTCGCATTAAATGTTATTAATTCTCGTTCTATATTTTTATAAACCTTGACTTAGTAGTTCTTAATTCACACATTAAATATTGATAGGTATCGCATTAATGTGATAACGTATCTTAGTTCTTCTTAATTCTTGTAAAAAAAAAATTACAAAATTAAAAAAATAATTTTATAATTTATTCCCGATAAATAGAAAGACTCTAATTATATAAATATATGCATGCGAGCACACACGCATATATATATATAGATATATCTATAGAGAGAGAGATCAATTATAATGAGCGAAGTCGCACACACTACCATGTGCAAAGACGGATAAGTTAATGTCTTTGAATTTGAAAATATAGGGGTGAAACGACATCGTTTTGCACACACTGGCATAGAGAATTACTTAGGCTCATGCGAAGGTTTCTCAAAAGTTTGATATATTGTTGGAACAGGTAAGATGTTAGACCTCTAAAGTTTTTCTTTTATTGCTCATTTTAGAATTGGTTAAATAAGGTGGATAGCCTAATAAGATTAAATTTGTTGCAGGGTCGTTTTCATCATTGTTGTAGGGAGCCGGACTGTGTGGAGCCAGAGAAGTAGTACTGGGCAAATTTCAGCACCCAACCTATCATCCTTGCATCTGTATGTGGAACACTACTCCCCAAGAAATACTATGATTCTTAGGTAAATTTAATTCATTACATACTTTTATTCAGTGTAAATCTTAAATACATAGACATTTATTTTGGTATTCATTTGTAGGCCTCTACAAATTACTCCACTGGAGAGGGGCAGGAGGGCCCAACTATACTATCCCCCTCACGGACTGGAGATATCCCATAAACAGCAAGCCAAGTTTGTCAAAATTTATATTATTTTTCTCAAAAATGAGATAAGACATTAATATTTATTTATTTATTACAGTGTAATTAGATGAGCATATAACTATTCTCTCTACATTGTTGTTGTCACAGGCTACCGGAACCACTTGGGTTCCTTGTAGTTGACCTCCCCCACTCTACGGATGAAGAGGCTCATCAGGTATGATGGGTATTTACAAAGTCAATTACCAAAAAGAATACCGTACTATAAATATAAATTACTACAACTAATGGTGACATGCATATATTTTTTTTTACAATCTCGTGGCCGAGATCATGGGAAAACCGTGGATCTCATTCTATCAATGATATGCTCCATCCGAGATGAGAATGGTAGTCGTTTCGACCAGCTGACTACAAGTGTCTCCCTGATCTATTATCGGTTGAGAAGAATAGAGGCAAGAGTTTGGGATGGACATACTTCCACTCCTGCTGGTGGTGGAGCGGTAGTCTAAAATGGTGGTTCCTGTATTGAGGTAAGAATATATTTATATATATATATAGGAATGCTGTGGTGTGCTATTGAAGGAAAAGTAGACTTCTGTAACTCTTTTTTTCAATCTTTCTACATCACAGTGCCGTGATTTCCTCTTTTCAAATTGAAAAAAAACAACGTCATATAAGTTTGCCGCTACTTTTCCATCAGTAGCACAAGGTTTATAACATACCATAGCATTTTTGTATATATATATATATTTATATCGTAATGATATAAAGTGTATAGTTAAATCTTTTACGGTCAACATCTAATTTTATTTTTAAAAAATAAAATCTTCAATAAAATTTTTTTTTTTTGTAAATATACTTTATATTATTTACCCTAATAAATTTAACAGTTATTTTTTTAAAAAAAATTTAATCCTTAACTTTAATTTTTATAAGGTACCTAAAAATGTTTTACAAGTAGGTTGTAAAAGCCAGACAGGACTAGCTGTTGACCCGAGGTTTCAAATCCTTTGATCCCGACCAATGTTGACATGGTCGACAAAGATGGTGGTGTTGGTGTTTAGGAAAGAGAATATATATATAACCTACGTTAATCGTTAGATTCATGGAAATATTTAATTATTATATTACCTAAAAATGTTTTGCAGAAGGTTATAGAGGCTGAACAAGAGCAACAACATACCTGGGATCCTGATCTTGATTATGAGGTAACAATATATATATATATATATAGAGAGAGAGAGAGATAGAGAGAGAGAGAGTTTTTCTATAATACGTGATGACGCATAGAAATTTGCTATACAACATTGATGGAATGGAACAGATTTGATGGCCAACGGCATCTATTTGCTTGCTTTGGCTTGCATGGAGGAGATGTAGGCCCCGCAGCAGAAGGCAGAGAATGCTTTTCCCAATTTCATTAGATCAATCAGAAACGTTTTGAGAGGAACAAAACACTTGGGAAAGGCAGAGAATGCTTTTCCCAAAGGAAGCAAATGGATGCTGCCATCCATCAAACCTATTCCTTTCCGTTCTTGTCGCGCAGCAAATTTCTATGCAACGTCGCTTGCTATAGAAAAACATTCTATCTATAT
>JAOXNR010053124.1:0-14887 GCA_028571225.1 Parsonsia alboflavescens
GCGCTGGAGCAACAATTCCGTTACGGTAACGGTTGGAGAGCGCATTGAGGCACATTCTGAAACGCGCCTTATCAAAACCGTTTATATATATATATATATATATATGATATATTAAATATAAATATAATATATAAAACATTAAAAAAAAAATGAAAAATCTAATCGATTATAATCAAATCAAACCATCATAAATTGAAAATATTTTGATTTGATTACCCTTTAAAATTTGTAATGGATGGTCTCAAAATTGTTAATTTGGGTTCCTATATTTTTTACGCTAGAAAAATTATTTATTTTATAAAGATAAAAAAAATTAAAAGAATGGTCAAAACCTAACTTTGTCAAATTTGATTCAAGTTCCAGAAAAATAAATAAATAAATAAAAGGATCAATAACACCAAATGTAAATATGTTGGAGATAAAAAAAAAAAAAGAGTTAGTGACATAAACATCCAAAATAGCAAAGTTAATTAGGAACTAAATCTATCAATATAACAATATATCAAAGTGAGAATAGTCAAAACATTGACTTCATTGGACGTTTGCTAGAGTTTGGTCAACAATAACACCAAACTTTAATATGTTGAGGACAAGGGACAAAAAATACGCTCCCCGTTCGAAATTGAATATCCTATTTTGATTTAATAAAAATAAAGCAGTGTTTTTCTTTCTACAAAGTTATTAATTCATCCTCCTCATTGAGGTGAGAACATTATGCAAGAGAATGAAATCTTTAAGTGTGGAGGTGGTTTATGAGATTTTATATTAAAAACCAACTTATATTTAGAAATGAAACATTCAATTTCGAAAACACTAAAATAGAAATAAAAACATTCAATTTCGGGCGAAGGAAATAATAAATTAAAGACCAATACAGCCAAAATGTTACGGTTGACTATTGAAACATTTAATTTCTCTATGATTTTATTGTCTTAGAATAATGGGAATAAGTGTTTAGGGGTTTTTACTCCATTGGCTCCTATTGCAAAAATTTAATTAACTAGACAATAGAATTTAAGCTTGTCTCTTTCATCTTTAAACCACTATTGAAATGAAGCAAAAGAAACCCAATAATGGGAAAATTTATTTGGGCGGTTTGGATAATATTGACAGATTTTGTGGGGAAAATCCATTGTAGATTTTGCCCGCGGAAATTCCATCACGAATCCCCCACAAAATTTTTTGCAACAACCTATTTTGTGAGGCAAATTTGGGTCGAAAATAATTTTGTAGTAGAAAAGGGACATAAAGAGGTAATTTTTCAAGGGATTCCCCGCCCCCCCTCCTCCCTCAAATAGGTTAATTTCTAGTAGTGTGATGTGCCAAAGGATGAGCTTACCATGAGAGTTATAGAAGAGCGGGTAACTTTTAAGGTATTATTAGAGATGAAATTTTCTAATGACCATGACGAGTGTTTTTCCTTAAGAACCATTGAGAGTGTATCTGAATCAAGATTGTCAAAGTTTTGCCAAAGTGATCCACTAAAAGCTTTAATGATAATGGGCAATGGTGAGAAAGATTAGAAGATTGAGAAGTATCTTAACACATTGGAGGGAATTCCAACATGTCAGAATATGAAGCCATTCGAGATGTTAGAAAAATCAAAGGTAGCTAAATATTCAATCGAAGAACCTCCGGAGTTAGAACTCAAGCTACTTCCATCACATTTGAAGTATGCTTTTTTGGTTGATGTGTCTCTTCTAATAATTATTTCTTCATCTCGTACTAATGTGCAGGAAGAGAAGATGCTTAGAGTTTTTCATGATTCCCGGAAAGGCATAGACGGGACAATTTAAAAAGAAATAAAAAAGAATTGGCATGATGAAAATATAATGGAAAAGACAGTTGAACCAAGTGTTTCCACTATCATTTTAGAGGATACATGAAGCTTGAAGGAAGTCTAGTCAAAGACGATCAGAGTTATTGACCAATCCAGTCCTCAAATTATAGCCTTTTAGAAGCTTTGGTCCCTAAAGTTTTTTTTTCTGGCCTGTTTAGTCCTTAAACAATTTATGAGTTGGCCATTTTGATCCTTTTGACTGGATTTTTCAAAAATGTCATCGGAATTTAGAGTTATCGGTGGGCTGACCAAAATGGGGAAGACATTTCCGTCATTACACTGTAAAAATGACACTGTTCATTCCGTCGTTCATTTCGCCAATGCCTCCTCCTCCCTTACTTCTTCTTTTGCAGGTTAGCTCCTACAGCTCTTGTTGCTTCTCTTTTCACCCCCCAAAAATCAGAATGATTTCTTGCCTATCTTTTTCCAAGGGGAAACTTATTTGGCTTAATATTAATTTCAATTGATGTCAGGAAAAGCAATCTAAGAGGGGCAAGGCCAAGGTCTTGTTCAGGAAGAAAGGGGTAGTAGCACTTGCAGCACATACTATATGCCTACCCTTGGAAAAGTTCCCTATCCCGGTGAAGAAGATAGAAAGAAGACTGAGTTGCCATAGACCTCTGTCTAATCGCAACGGTGAACATATTCGAGGAAACTGCTCTACACAAGACAAAGAGGGAAGTCTGTAAAAAAGGAATTAAAAACATATGTCGATAGAGAACTCTACTATTTAATTGAATTTAATGGGTTCATCTTTGATTAGATTTTGCTCATATTCTTGAACAGATAATGCCTTTTTTGATGCATCACAATATGCTTTTTTTGGCAAAGACATTGACGAGGAAGTTGACTTGCTAGGTTTAGAGGATGAAGATGAAGGTGCTACCGCTCCTATGCTTGGCGGATTTGGCGATGCTGGTTTAGGGGGTGGCGGAACAGTGTAATGACGGAAATGCCCTCCCCATTTTGGTTAGTCCACTATTGACTCCAAATTCCAGTGACATTTTTTAAGAATTCAATCAAAAGGATCCAAATGGCCAACCCGCAAATTGTTTAAAGACTAAACAGGGCAAAAAAAAACTTTAGGGACCAAAGCTTCCAAAAGGGTATAGTTTGAGGACTAGATTGGCCAATAACTCAAGACGATAAATTAGGAGCTTTTGGGAGGCAACCTAAATTTCTTCTTTTTCATTGTTTTTCTTTTATTTGGGTTAAATTAGGTTTTTCGTTAGTTTTCCATAAAATTTTGTTGTTTTGGGATATTTTGCAGGTTAAATGATGAAGTTGGTAGCCTTTTGAATGAATTAGATTCCTTAAAGATACCACAATTTGAATTTTACAAAAAGGTGTTTTTCCTAGTCTAAGTCTGTTCTTGCTTAGGAGAGTCAATGCCAATGAATTGAATCAAAGAAAAAGAATTGGATAGAGAGGTGTTTTGCTCGGGCGAACTTCATTTCATCTAGGCAAGATAGTACTCTATTTTGTCAACATTTTCCAGAGAGCGATTTTGCCTAGGCAGACTTCATTTTGCCCAGGTAGAAGATGTTTATGTTTTATCCAAAATTCCAGAGGGTAGTTTTGCCCAGGGAAACTTCAACTTTGCTGAGGCAAATGTTGATTATGATGAAGAGGAATCACCTTGATCCACTTGAGGGGACTTTTTGTTTTCTTTTCTTGTTTCTTTTGTAATTTCCTTATATAGTTTTGTGGTTATATGGTTTAGTTAGGTGTGTTGTATCTCTCAAAACATTGAGGACAATGTTAATTTTAAGTTTGGGGGAATGCTACTTTCTGTGTTATTGTGTTATTTTTATAATTTTTATTTAGTCATTGGAATGTTGTTGTGATTTGAGTAGTAATTGGATGTGTTTATGTGTAAGTATGATGTTAATTCCCTAATTCGAAGATATGAATGTGGAAATTCGAAGATATGAATGTGGAAAATTGATCTTTGATATCTATTTCAACTATATTAACTTCATTATTTGTGGTACAAATATTTGAGTACATAAATTCTCTATACTTAGACTAGTGTTGTTTAGTTTAGAGAAGGTTTATGTGGAATTTGATGAATTACCTTGAATTGTCCTTAGAATTTATTCTATTCTCAATGAGAAATCCTAGGCAAATGCTTTAATTGAAGGGATGAATTAGGTCATGTTTGGATTATTTAATCCTTTGATGCCTACCTTTTCATATATTATGATCCCTAGTGTCCCTGTTGAACCTTTGCTTAATTTTTAAACAAGTTTACTCAAATTTGTTTCTATCTCTTTTAATCCTTTTGAGCACATTGATTATAAATGAAGCGAAAGGTAGTGAATGAAACAAGTTTGGGGTTTATTATGCAAATCTTGTATTGAAAAAGAAAAGAGAGAAAAGGGAGAAAAAGAAGGTATTATCCACTCCATAAATTATCATTAAAATAAAATGGATGGAAAAAGCAAAGTGATGTAAAAAAGAAAAAAAGTGAAAAATTGAAAAAGAAGAGAAAAGGAATGGGCTTTGAGTCCATTTGGTCCTACATGTTTAGGTCATATTATAGTATGATCCCAAAAGTTTTTTTTTCCCTCCAATCGTTATGGTCTCTCAACATATTAAGGACAACCATGTTGGTCCAGTTATCATTTTTTTGGCAAAACACTAGTTGGAACTAGTCATTTTACCAGGCACGAGATAATTTTTTAGGGACAAAATTGTCAATCTCATCAATGCTGTTCAAAATCTAACCAACACAATTTTTTCAAAAAAAAAAAAAAACCGGAAGAAGAAGAAGAAAAAGAAAAAAAATTTAGATACATTTGGATTAACGAACCCAAATCAATTAACCGGACAACCTAAATTCATTCACAAGAATCTCCCTTGGGGGTTAGTTGGATTTTGAGCAGCAGGGATGAGATTCATAGATTCACCCCTGAAAAACTATCCTGTGTTGCTAACATGACTGGTTCCAATGAGTATTTTGTCAGAAAACATTAGTTGAGACCAAAACAGTTACCCATAATATGTTAAAGGATTATAACAACTGAAAAAAGAAACTTTTGGGATCATACTATAGTTTGACCCAAACATATGAGACCAAATGGACTAAAGAACGAAAAAGAATTTGGTTAGTGTTAGTTAGCTTATTGTTCAATTGGGTATTTTGATAAAGCTTGAAGTCTTGAGGCGCTTGATGTTCTACTTTTTTTTTTTTTTCTTTGAATGACTTTTGGACCCTAACCTTACATTACAAGCTTTGAAAAACCTAATGACCTTTGATTGAGAAACTTTTCTATATTAGTGGAGAGAGGGAGACAAAGCAAACCTATGGGGACATTTTTAATTTAAGAATTGAGTTGTGCATAAACTTATTCGGACTACACACTTTGATTTGCTTGAAAATTTGCACACACACACATGGATTTAATTGATGAAAGCTATTATTGACTAGACTCGTGGGCTCATAAATTCATGAGTACTATTTTGTTTGAGAACATATGGGGATTTAACATGTTTAGTAGAGTCTTTGTTGTGTTGATTTTCGTTTGTTTTGTGTTTTCCTTGTTCTTTTGCTAGGCATCTTAACATCATATTTCATAAATTATTAAATAAGAAACTTTAAAAGTTGCATATCATTAGTATTGATAACCTTTAAATATATGATTAATTAACCGTTGCCTAGAAAGGTTATGTATTTTATATGAAAACTATCATACAATTCTCCAAAAAGAGTTGTCCAATACTAGCAAATTGTCAAGTTTGGAGATGTGATAACTCTATTTTATAAAGTTATTTTGTGTCTATTTTTGTGTAGTTTTAGAGTCCTTTATGTAGATTTAGTGAGTTTACGAATTGGAATATATAAATTTTTGTTAAGTTTATTTGTTTGTCATCTTATTTTGGTGTTTTGTTATTGTCTTTATTAGGTAATCTGTTCAATGGATGAGATCATGGATCAAGCGGAGCACTTTGGAGAAGATGAGAAGCAATTTGGAGTTGAAAAGTACATAAAAAGTTTGGTGATATTTTTTAAACAGAATACATTCTTGCCTAGGCAGGACCGTTTTTGCCAAGGTAAAGTGAAAATCAACTAGTCAAAATGACAAATTTTATAGTAAAATTAGTCAAAATCATTATTTTATTAATTGTTTTTCTAAGTCTTTGAGGAGTGAAGTCGAATATTTTATCAAAGAAAATCCTAAGGAAGTTTAATTGGAGTGGAAAACTTAACCTAAAGAATAAGGAAAAAGGACGCTCCTTGAAGATTCTAAGGGAGAGAATTGCAATTCATCAGAAGTCACCAATTTCGTTAGAGGATATCAAGAATAATTTGAGAAATGAAGAGAAGATTTTCTTTCTTAAAATTTCTTCTTCTTTTTATTCTTGAGTAAATGTCACGTGTGGTCCATGAACTATTTTTGTTTTCTAACTTTGGTCTATAATATTTTGTGTTGTCTTCTTTTGTCATCCACAAATTTCAATATGGTAACTTTGGTTCATATTTTTTTATTTCGTTTATTTTGGTTGTCAAACTTTTTTTGTTTTTTTTTGTTTTTGCACGTTTAGTCTTTTTCACCAAAAATATGTTTTTAGCCCTTTTTTGGCGGGAATGAGAAAGGTATTTTGGGAAGTTCTTTTTTTTTTTAAAAAAAAAAAAAATTCCTACCTGCAAATAATAGGTTTTCATTTTTGGTCCCTCTTCTTTTTTCCTCATATTTTTTTTAGCACATTTGGCCCTGAATGTTTTTTTTTAAAAATAAAATTTTTTGCCTCACATTGGATTCTTTCCTTGGTCTTTAGTATTAAGTAAAATGACTTTAACCAACTCTACTACCAAAGATATTAGTTTTAATTTTACATCTGATAGTATATATTATTTTCAATGAAATTCCTCTCAAATATTAAATATAATGACACCATAAATAATTCACATATTAATTTTTTATATTCATATTTCACAAACAGATTTTATATTATATCAATATATTCATAATTAATAATGATATGTCAATAACTTTTATAGATTTTTTCTTAAATGAATTTTATATCTTGATTGTTTTATTTAGTAAATTAATTTTTTTATTTATAATAGTATAGAAGATTAATAGAGTGTCAAAAATAAAATACAATACATTATGGACTAAAAAAAGGTAAAATAAGTGAAAATTATTAAACCCAAAAATAAAATAAAAGATGGAGGACTAAGATATCAATCTTTCTTAATAATTTTAGTTTAATTAAATAAAAATAGCTAGGATATAAAGTTGATGTACCCAAAAATATTTAAAAATTATAGTCATGTCAATATTAATTTTGAATATATATATATATATATAGATATGTATGTATAATTAGTTTGTTTATTTTGACATTATATTTAATATTTGAGATTAGAATTTGACTTCCAAACTCAATGACAAAATCTACAGTTTCTTGGGTTGGTGCAATATTTACAAAGATTTTTAGTTCTAAATTTGCCACCTGCTATGAATATGATGCTATAATTTTTGCGGTCTATCATGTCTATAGATTTGCAAAAGAAGATAGAAGACAACCAAAACAAAGATATTCCAGAACTTGTTCAGCCCCTTTATTAGCTTTTTTGTGAATTGTATTGTATGCATATTGTTCAAATATTATTGAGCTGTTTTTTATTCAAGATCGAAGGGGGAAAAATAATACTCTCTGGATCCTAAATTGAATCTCTACATTTTCATTTTGAGTTGTCCGGAAATGAATGTTAAATTTTCTAAATTAATTAAAAATTTTCTTAAGAAATTGATAATGTTAAGTGTAAAATGAACTAAGTAATAAATTAGAGACCTTTGAGTGTTCAAACACTACTAAGTCACTAAGTCAAAATGGAAAATTCAATTTCGAATGAAAGGAGTATTACTTGACAGAAACAATTTAACATCAACAGAAGTGATTTCACATGGATAAAATTGGTTATAGAACTAATTCTATAGGACTGATAAAAATACTACCTGATAAAAATAGCTTTCACAACAACAAAGTTGATCTCACAGCTTCAAAGATAAATTATTTGAAGTGGCAAGAGTTATGTTAGTGGTAATAAGTGACTTAAACCAATAGCAATAACGGTAAATAAAGGCTAAGAAGTGGAAACTTGTAGAAACTTGACGACTCATTGTGCACTTGGTACCAATCAAAAGAGTTGAAATAGGTAGAATAAAAAAAATAAAATAAAATAAAAAGAGGAAAGGAAAAAAATATAATCTAAGAAAAAGAAGAGAAAATTGTGGTGGGCTTTAGACAATTAGTATATATAGGTAGATTAAGGACCAAGGTTAAAATCCAATCAACTCCAAAAAATTTTAATTTTCAGAATTTACATTTTGAACCAATAATGTAAAAAATAAAAAGATTGATGACCAAAAAAATTTAAAGAAAAAACATTCAAAACCAAACATGTAAAAAAAAAAAAAAAAGTTAGAGACAAAAACTAACAATCTATCATTTAGGTAGAAAAAAGACTTGACCTTCCCAAAAAAGGGCCAAAAACATGTTTTTCATGAAGATGATCGAACGTGCCAAAAAATTGACAACCAAAAAAGATAAAATAAAACAATATGGACTAAATTTACATATTGAAATTTGTGGATGACCAAAGATAACAAAATAAAACATTATGGACCAAAGTTAGAAAATCAAAATAGTTCATGGACTAAAAGTGCCAATAATTCTTTTATTCTTTTCTTAATTCTTGTATTTTTATTATGGTCATATATTGTTACTCTTCTGTCAATATTATGAACTTAGTATTTTTCTAGAGAACTAGTCGTTAGATTTTGAGTTTTGCCTTAAAGCTTGATTCTTTATTCAATTGTAATTGTTTATGTCAAGTTGTGTTTAATGCTTTTCATAACCTGTTCAATTGTTAAATTAAATTAGTAATTCAGGTGAAACTTGGAAAAGGGAGAATAAATTAGACATAAATCGATATAACTTGTGATCAACCGGTGTTGTTAATATGTGCGTAGCATAGGAATATACCTTGCCACCATGGGTGACCAAATTAGAGTTCGATTTTAATGCAATTGTTAGGAATCCAATTTATAATGGGAATATAAGAAATCAACCTTAATAATTAGATTCACTGTTGATTTGGGAGAACTTATATAGTGAATAATTTGGAACCCTAGGTTATCAATGATGCATAAATAATTAAGTGAAAAGGTAAACTCATTAAAGATAACATTGAGGTAAATTAGTGACATAGCCTCCCATTGATTGATTTTAGTTGATTTATTCTACTTTCTTTTTTTAATTTAGCTTTTTAATTGTTAATTGATTTATTTCTCCTTCGTGAATTAGGAATTAGAATACCATTAGAAACTACATAAAAAGGGCAAATTTTTGGTAGACATTTTCAAGCGATTAAAGGAAATCTTCACTAAATAGTGTTTTCTTGTAGTCAGAACTTGTGCCGGAAAAAATAAGAGATTTTCTGGCTGATATTATTTTGACCTCTGGAAAACGATCCCTTTTCTTTGATTTTTCAAGATTTTCAACAGTTTTTAATGTTCGCCTCAAATCTCATTTTCTATCGATCTTTTTTGACAATTCAGAAGTTGCCGTTAGTGATTGTTTTTCCCTGAGGGATGCAACCTCCAGAAAATAAAAAATGATTGACAATCACACATCACTTTCTAAAACTTTTGTAAGTGAATTTATTTTCTATATAAATCAATGAGTATATTATTATTTATGAAGATCAAATAAATAATCATTGATTTTGCCATTAATTTGACTTAATCTTTGATTAATTTAATCATTATTATAAATAATATATTTTTTATATTTACAATTTTTAACAAAGAAAATATGAAAAAGGATGAAAAATTAGAGGTGCTTATGAAATTGAGAGAAAGACTACCAAACAAAATGAAGTCAATAATTTGAAAAAAAAAAAAAAAGTTGGAGTTCAAACCAACAGTTTTTTAATGCCGATTCTCAAAATGATGTCAAAAATAGCCAAAAATTTCCTAGTGTAATTTCAAGCGGTAAGCTTAAACCACCATAAAATAACCTCCCGAGGCTTTACTTGTCGACAGTGTCCAGATTGCTGGAAATTGAGTTATCTGGTTGTGAAAATTGCTAGAAAACTTAATTTTTTCACCTCCACAAAGTACACAGATTTCTTGTACAATACATGCACTTGCATGTTTGTAAATTCCACAACAAGGATCTCTGGAATTGGAATGACAACCCTTGGTCCTAATATTTCCTTCAGCTGCCTTCTTGGTTGATAGTCGGTCACCTTTTTTTGGACTGTTTTCCCTTCAGAACCTAGATTTGAGGATCTGCAAGGGCAGAACATCTAGTGAGTTCCTTATGATTGACTTTCCCTTTCCATTTTTCTCCTTGGATTTTGAAAATACGAAAATGAGTAGAGAAGGATATGACATGAGTATATAATGGAAGATGAAGGTGGATTGTCCAGGAGCTTATTGTTTCCAGTAATGGAACCAATCTGATAATGTAGAAAGACGAGTAGGAATCATACAACACTGGAATGGCTCACCTTGGGTTCTCCTCCTCAGATCGTAGATGAATTTTCTACCAAGAAACGTCTAGGAGATTGACTCCTAGGACACTTCTGACACCTAAGGTACCAAAGCTGGAGTTGGAGAGGAGATAGAAGATAAAAGTTTTGAGAGTAATGGTGAAAAGGCAATAAAATAACTAGTTTTATATGATTTTTAATGAATTATTTATGGATAATTCTAGTTATTTTATGTCAATTTGTGGAATATTTTTACTCCCATATTTATTTCTTTGATTGCATGAATTTTTATGAAAAAGGATTGAAAAAGGGCAAAAGTGAAATTTAAGCAGAAAGGAGAATCCTAATTCAAGAACAGGAATATTTGGAGGAATCTTTGAAGAATTAGAAGTCAAGAAGGAGAAGAATTGGAAGTTGCTGAATTGGAAGTTGCTTAATTCAAATTCTGGAAGACAAAGTCAAAGAGGAAAACTACTTCCTATTCTTATTAGGAAAATACTTCTTTTGTAATAGTCAGTTTAGTTTTAGTATCTTATTTATCTATAAATAGGGTAGTTTTCAAGACAATATGATCCCATCCAATCACATCGCATCTCATTTAATATCATCTCTCATATTCTTATTTTCTCTACAAGCAAGATTTCTTGGAGGAAGCCACCTTGGAGTTCATCAAGAGATATCGAAGATTAAAGAGTTTGTATTGTTTTGAGATGATGATGAGTAACGAATTTATTTGTTCTAGGATTGCAATGGATTCTTAGTCAATTTATTTGAGTTAAATCTTATTTCTTCATATGGTGATTATGCTTTTTTGATTTATTTGTTCATGCTTTAATTATTAAGAAGATTGGCCATCTTTTTATTTGACAAAACCATTAGAAATTGAAAGACTACTTTTGGTTTGTGGGTCTATGAACAAATTACTCTTGTTAGAATTGACTTGTCAAGAGTTAATTTTATTCATAATTAGGATAGACAGATACCTAATTACCTTGGGTAATCATATTGTGACTTGTTCTTTATCTACTCATTCTTTTAGCATTGGCATAGACATATAACTTTTGTAATTGATTGGGTACGTTCTTTAATATTTTGAAAGAGAATTAAAGGAATTTATGTCTCACGGTTAATCAATTTGCATAATTATTATTTGTTGAATAGGATTTTTCTCACTTGAATTTGTCTTTGATGAAATTGTAATCTTAGGCTTTTTATCCATTAAACTTTTCCAAATTATTTTTACTACTTTGTTTAATTTTAACTCTCAAAATTGAACCTTTTGATTCCTTTGACCTGGAAGAAAATTGATTGTTAGTGATTGGTACTTGTTTATATTCATAAACTTTATGTGGGACTATATTCGTTTGATTATTTTATTACTTTTTAACGATATGTATACTTGCATGTACAAATTAGCTAACAAGTTTTTGGAGCTGTTGTCGGGGAGTTTTTATTTAAATAGGAGCTGACATTGACGTTTCAATATTATTCCAAGATCAATCTTTTCTATTTCTTCTATTTCTTTATTTTTTAGAATATCCTGGATAGGTATGCACTTCGAAGTCAAAAATCAGAATTGTTGCCTCTAGATTTGGAGATCAACAAAACTCTGAGAAAACATAAAAAGGAGGCCAAAACGGAAGAAGACAACATGGCTAACCATGGAAACAAATATAAATCTATCTTGGATTATACCACACCAAATATTGATTCCTTGAAGTTGAGCATCAGTTCACCAAACGTAGCAGCCAATAACATTGAAATCAAGCCTGCAATGATCCAAATGATGGAGAACCATCAATTTTATGGTGGTGATAATGAGGATCCTACAAGGCATGTCAAAACTTTAATGAAGTTGACAGAGACATTCAAATTTAACAATGTGTCCTCTAATGCCATCAGGTTATGCCTCTTTCCTTTTTTATTAGCTGGCAAGGCTGCAAATTGGTTAGACGATTTACCTGATGAATCTATTACTACTTGGGATGAACTGATGAATTTGCTTTTGGTTAAGTTTTTCCCACCTGCTAAAACTGTACAATTGAGAAACGAAATCCAGAATTTTTAGCAGCAAAAGCAGGTATCTTTGTACTAGGCTTGGGAACTCTTTAAGGGAATGCTGAAAAAGTGTCCTCATCATCAAATTCCCGAATGGTAGCAATTGGAATGTTTCTTTAAAGGTTTAACTCAAATAGACAAGAAGATGCTTAATGCAGCTGCTAGTAGGAACATATTGATTAAAGATCCTAGGGATGCATTGAAGATCATTGAAGATACAGCTCAGGGGACCAACTATGGTACATAGATGAAAGCTCAACCTGAACTGCAGGTATGTTGGAAATTTATACTGAATTAGCAGCAATATAAAAGGAAGTGGCAGAAGGAAAAAGTAATTCAGGTTCTTCTAACCCTTCTCATATTTTAGCTATTTTTGATATCTGTTGTGATAATCATAATAGTTTCCAATGTCCAAATAATTTTGAAGAAGTCAATTTTGTGGGAAATAGGAAAAATAATCCTTATCCTAACACATATAATCTTGGTTAGTGAAATCATCCTAATTTTTCTTAGAGCAACAATTCTGATCATTCTTTTCAGCCAAGACAAGATACCCCTCTAGGATTTCAAAGACAACAGCCACAAGTACAAGAACAATCAACAGAAAAGAAGGCAGGTATGCAGGAGTTGTTACAGCAATATATGGTATCATCCGAGGCACGTTTGAAGGTCCTAGAGCAACAAATGGGTCATCTTGTTCAAGCAATGCAAAACAAACCTCTAGGTAATCTTCCTTCAGATACTCAACCTCCTTCTAGTTGTAATGCTATTACTTTAAGGACAGGTAAAACACTTCCAAGTGGAGATCTGGAGTTGAAAGATAATGATGCATCTACGAAATGGGACAACTTCAAATTGAGGAAGAAGTTGAAAAGGAGTCAATTGCTAAAAAATCATCAAAGGATAAGCTCAATCCCCGAATATCCACCTCCACCGTTCCCTCAAAGGTTGCAAAAGTAGAAGAAGGACGAGCAATTTGAAAGTTTATACAGGTATTCAAGAAACTTTCAATTAACATTCTTTTTGTAGAAACTTTGGAACAGATGCCTAGCTATGCAAAGTTTATGAAGGACATTCTCTCCAAAAGGAGATGGCTTGAAGATTATGAAACAGTGGTACTCACGGAGGAATGTAGTGAAATTATTCAAAGGAAGCTTCCACCTAAGCTTAAGGACCCAAAGAGTTTTACTATTCCTGTTTTTATTGGTTCTTAATTTTCTAGTAAAGCTCTTTGTGATTTAGGTGCAAGTTTTAACCTCATGCCTTTGTCTATTGATTAGAAGATAGGTTTGGGAGAAATCAGGCCTACATCAATCATTCTACAAATGGTAGATCGCACATTGAATTATCCAAGAGGAGTGATTAAAGGCGTTCTCATCAAGGTAAATAAGCTTATTTTCTGAGCAGATTTCATTATTCTTGACATAGTTGAGGGTAAAGATGTCCCGATAATTTTCGGAAGACCTTTCTTAGCTACCAGAGGAACGTTAATTGATGTCTAAGCAAGTGAGTTGAATATGAGAGTGAATGAACAACAGGTAACTTTTAATATCTATTGTTCTTTGAAACAACATGATAACTGTGAAAGTTGTTGTCATATTAATTCTTCGGATAAGGTTATCCATGAATCTTTTGAGAATACTCACCCTATGAATTCTTTGGAAGTTATTGCCAATAATGAAAAAGTCAATGAGGAATTTAGATATATTATTAGGAAATCAACACGGTTTGAATCATTAGGACCTCAACTTGGGCAGAAAGACTTTAAAGACATCACTTAAGTTAAAATGAGGTCAAGCCAATGACATTAAACAAAGGCACTTCTTGGGAGGCAACCCAAGGTAAGTACTTTATTTTAAGATTTATTTTCATTAATTAATATTTTTTTTTACAAAAAAAATTTATACATTAAAAGGATGGGCTTATTTCTTCAAAAAAAAAAAAAAAAAGAAGAAGAAGTTTGACTTATTGAAGGGATGTGTTATAATTGTTGATGAAGGAGATTGTTATATGGTTGATTTTGTTCAAAAGAAAGATTGTGGGCATTTATGTATTATAACTTTCTTGATATTCTTGTTATATTCTTATTATTTGTTTGATAGCCAATTTCCTAGCCTAACATTACAAGCCAAAAGTCCTATTTCACTTGAATAGATCAATTTCAATTCATTAGTGGAGAGTGTGTTAGTTTCCAAAGCTTATGGTTGTGAATTTTCAATGACTAGAATTGTTTCTTGATTACTTTGTGAACTCTTAACTGTTTTCTCATATTTACTATAAGCATGTGAGACATGATTTTCTAAAAGTTTTGAGCATAAAATATTTTATATGGTCATGTTGAGTTGATTGAGTATTTGTGTTAAATCTTTATTGGTGATGGAGATCAAGGAGCATACATGGCATGGGATAATTCATGGAAGATCTCAAATGAAGATGCTTATGGAATAAAGGAGTTTATGTACAAGAGCTTGTATTTC
>JAOXNR010053125.1:0-14886 GCA_028571225.1 Parsonsia alboflavescens
TTTCCTTCAGATAAGTTTAATCTATACATCTCATTACTATGGTTTATTATCTAATTTGCTGGTATTAGATTCTATCATTTCGAAAATAGTGAGCTCTCTGGTCTCGATTGCTCATGTTATTTAATTTTGTTCTGATTGCAGTTGTTCTCAACACAGTTAAAGGATTTTTGTTTTTGTTGTCTGGCGTTGTTGCTGACTTACTGAAGTGGACAACCAATGGCTAAAAACTCAAATATCTATCAAACGTTTACCTGGGCTCTGATTAACAAATATCCATTCACAGTTCATATTAACAGCCAAAACTTATCATGAAGGTTAACTAATTTACCTCTTTTTTATGGAAGTAAATGCTGACTCTGAAACATAATGTAAAAGTGAAAGATAGTAGTAGAGAACTAGAAGTTCTCAAATTTCTTGAGGTGTTTCTTTATATATTCCATAATCTCATAATTTCTTGCCTTTTGTTCTCCTATATTCTCTTTCAATAAATAGTTTTCATTCCTTCCAAAATTGAACATCCCATCTTGATTTGGGCAAACTTTAGTAAAACAGAGTTAGACTTGATAAATTTTTAGGATAGCTATGTTAATTTCTTAGTAAAATATTTTAATTAATATAGGAAATGAGACATTCAATTCCTTATATCTAAAAAAGGAAATAGGGATATTCAATTTTGGATGGAGGAAGAATAGAGCCATTATCCCCTATCTACCTTGAGAAGCAAATGGTACTTGCCAAAGCAGAATATTAGTTACATTGCCGGAAGGCAAAAGCTTATTGTCACTAAGGATTTTTTTCCCCTTAATGCCTACTCATTTCAAATTGCCTTTTGTTATTTGCCTCCGATTTATAGATATGCAGCCGCAAATCTTTCCGGAAAAGCTACACAAGCATTTCAGATTATGAAGAATTTCAGCCTGTCCCCTTGATCATAGATCTTTCTTCACATTTCTGAATATTCGTTGTAAGCAAGGAAGCATTGAAGAGGCTGAAGAATTTATGTTCCTTGACAAAAAGCTCTTTCCTCTTGAAACAGAGGGCTTCGACATAATTCTGAATGGATGGTGTAACATAGCTGTTGAAATATTTGAAGCCAAAAGGGTTTGGAGAGAAATGTCAAAATGTTGTATTTTGCGGAATGAGACTTGTTATTCACACATGATTTCCTGCTTCTCAAGAGCTGGTAACCTGTTTGACTCACTCAGACTCTTTGATGAAATGAAGAAAAGGGGTTTCATCCCCGACCTTAAGGTATACAATTCTTTGATATATATTCTAACCAGTGAAAACTGCTTGAAGGAAGCTCTGATCATTGTAGATAAGATGAAAGAAGCTGGTTTGCACCTGATTCAACAACATACAACTCTATGACAGGTCCGCTCTATGAAGCAACATAATTAGAGGAGGCAAGACAGATACTGGGCGTGATGATTGAAGAAAATTTTAGCCCAACTGTGGATTCGTACCATGCATTTCTTCAATGTGTTAGTTTAGAAGGAGCTATCAAAGTTCAAAATCAGATGAAAAGAGCTGGTCTAGGTCCAAGCAGCGACACCTTTCTTCTAATTCTGAGAAGGTTCTTTGAATCGAGGCAACCTGAAAGTGCTTTGAAGGTATGGCTAGAAATGAAGCAGTACGAGATGGAACCCAACTCAACCCAGTATAATATTTTGGTGGAAGGCTTAGTAAAATGGGGAGAATTGGCCAAGGCTAGAGAATTCTACACTGAGATGATATCTGAAAGAATAGGTGATGATCCAAAGCTTAAGAAACTCTTAAAAGAACCCGTTAGAGAGAGTGGTGGCGAAGTAGGGAAGAAGGAAAGCAAGGAGGCTACACAATGGCAGAAGTAGTGTGATCATAGGAAAAAGATACCTTAAGAACTCGGGCAGGAAGGGAACACATGGAACTTAAAGTTCTCAGCCAAACAATCAAATCACAAATTGCTTGGAAGTGTAACATTTGTTTGAATTAAATATTATTTTTCTAAATTTAAAAAATTCAAATAATCCTTTTGCATAACTTTTGGTTTTACCAAAAATTAATTTTTAGAAAAACGTTATTTTTCAAAAGATATTGACAATAATTTTTTTCATTTATTAAATATTTAATTAATTAAATTTATATGAGCTCATGTAATTTTAAGATGAATTTAATTTAATTAGGTGGTTTGTGATAATACTACTAAAAAATATTTTAATGAATGATTTATTATTGATATTTAAAAATTAAATTGTATGTCAATTCCTTGTTAGGTTGTTACTTTCTTATTTGTAATTTTATTATTATATAATAAATGATAACTCAAATTGAAATTTTCCCAAAAGAAAACTTATATTTTTATTCATGTGTATTTATAAATTATTTTAAAAAATTTTCATTCTATTGAGTTTCTTAAAAAAAAAAGGAAAAAAAAATTATTATCTACCCAAAAAGGGTAAATATATGAAGAGTCTTTTTAGAAGAATTTACTTGAATTAACATCAAAATTAGCCTATTTTACTAAATTAACAGGAACTAATATTTCTTATTAACAAATTTCATTTGTTTTATAGTGAATTTTTTGTTAAACAATTAACTGAGAGTTTAAAAGTACTTATGATATTATTTTTAAGGTGAATATGAACTTTAGAATTTATAAGAAAATTGGATGTGGATTAAGTTACAAAGTAACCTTTTCTTTTCTTATCCCAGTAAATGAATTTACAATTCTAACAATTTATTGTTGATAGACTCTTATTGTTTTATTCCTGTATATTTTGAATTTTTTTTTCTTGAATCATTCAAAATCTCTAAAATTTGATTTATTCTCAAAGTATTACACCCCCAAAATATATAGTTTTGTAGAGTTATTGTATAATTCAGTTATCAAACTTTACCCTTTTAGAAGATTTGATTATTATTATTATTTTTTAAAAAACCTTTATCATACTGATTTTTTTTTTTTTACCTTTATTATCCTTAAAGTTAATTTTAAAATCAGGTGATTTTTTTGAAAAAACTGTCAAAAGAATTAAAATATCCAACCACAAATTAGTTAAGAATGACAAAGATAAAAAAAAAATTAAGGAAGAAGGCTTACAAAAGGTTAAAGTTTGATCATTGAATTATAAAATAACTCATAGTTTATATGTGAACAAAAAATCTAATATAAATAAGTTTCAAAAGCTTAAAAATAGAATAAAACCATTTAATATTTAAATTAAAACATATAAATAACATCATTATATTATATCACAAGAGCCACAATCTTGAATCACACTTGCTCTGCGTGGAATTTCTCTCACACTAGCTTGATTTTGCCAAGAAATTGAAGAAGAACAATTAAATTCTTGAAGAACGACATGGATCCTTAAACACTTCCTTTGGGATGTAAGTTCAAGTTTGAGCCTGCGGATGATGAGCTTCTGGTGTATCTGTCATGCAAGTGCAACGGCGAATCATTGCCCGACGAAGGGTTCGTAAAGGAAGTGGATCTTTACAGCCTGATTGATCCTGGGGTATTGTTTGATCAAAGAAATAATCAAGAAAAGCTGGTGGTTTATGTATTCACCAAGTTGAAGAAGGTGGGCAAGAATGGAAAGCGAGTGGAGCGAAGTGTGTCGGGGAATAGGACTTGGAAAGGTATGAATTGAGGACAGCCCATCTACGATGCAAGAGGTCGCCATGTCGGAGAGAAGAAGAATTTCACGTTTATGAATAAGATGAAGATGTTGGGCTACAACATGGTTGAGTTTTCTTTGGATGATGAAGCCCTCAAGAATTCAAGATTCAAGGATTATGTAATTTGTAAAATCAAGAAGAAAGTCAAAAAAGCAAGAAACCAGCTGCAGCTGGAACGTGGCCCTGAGTCTCCTCCGGAAGATCAAGATATGTTTTCTTTGTCTACTTTTCCAATGATTAGAACAAGTGCTCTGTTATTGTTCCCTTTGCTCAAGAAGTGGAAGATGCAGAGCTACAAGAATCTTGTTTTGGGCAATCTGTCATTGTTCCCTTTGATCAAGAAGTCGTAGATGAAGATGCATTATTACAAGAACATTGGTATCAGTTGCTGTAGTCTCAAGGTGGGCAATCAAAGCAAGAATCCATGCAAGTGATCAATAATGGAGAATTCCAAAATGTCGACAACAACATTTGCGTGGATGAAGCAGAGATGATATTCAATGAATCAGAAGTGGAGAAGATGATTAATGAATTGATGAGCAAAGAAGAATCAGAAGGCGCTGCTATGATGATTAATGAGTTATATGAGCCAACAGTTCCATTCTACAACAGCTTTGCTGCAACTTATTGAATTCATTTAGATTCTGGAAAATCTGTAACAATTTAGTTTATTCTTTCCTGCCCTGTTGTAAGATTGTATATTATTTGGAGTCAATGAGAAGAAAATATTTTATATAATCATTTACCCTTCTCCTCTTTATATTTTAATTTGTTTCTGTATATAATTTGATTTTGATCTGTGAAAGAACCCAGTTCTGCTGTGATTTTGGGGCGATGATTGTGGTTTATACGTGTGATTTTGTGTCCAAGTTTGATGGGTTTTTGTGTTCTTGATGATTAATAGCCAAGGCAGTTCTGCTCTGTTATTAATTTTGACTTTGTGAAAGAACCCTGTTCTGCTACAGGCCTGTGATCTTTTGGGGCCTTGAGCGTTGTTTATGGTAGATTTGTTTTTGCGTCCAAGTTTTGGTTTTTTCTTCTGGTTTTCGATGGGTTTTTGTTTTCTTGATGATTAATAGTCAGAGACATCCAAGGCCAAGGAGGAGAAGCGTATGGTTACTTGCCGTTTTTAATTCAATTAATTAATAATTATGGGGTATTGGTAATTTGGTACTTGAATTTAATTATTTATAGATTTTGAATATCTTCTATATGTGCATGAAATGGACATGTAATCGTCTGACTTACTTCTAGAGTTCAATTATATCTAGGCCTTTTTAAAATTTCTCTACAATTACCACTGGAAGGATTAGATTATAACTAATGCCAGATAAATTCATAAAGATATTCTATCAATATCCAGAAAAGATGACAAAGGTAATGGTAATACTAGTAAGCCAATTCTATGAAAATAGATGTGCCAAAAGATTGCACAATACTACTAAAGCAGAACTAAGCTTCATTTGGCATTTGATCTCAGGCATTTCGTCCAAGACTACGTAAATTACACAGTTTTCTTAATCCCCACACCCCCCAAACAACGAAAACCATGGGGTGTGTACAAAACTTTTTAAAACTCAATCAATACAGCCGTGATGAATGACGATGGAGCGGTGCAGATGAAGGAGGAACAGCCCCAGTCCGGTCGGAAGCCCTACTGTAATATGATTCATTGTCAATGTTGTCTGCAAAATGATAAAGATCACCAGCAGCGCTCCTATTTCCATGTGAAACACCTGTCGAACTAGAAGGCAATCCTTCAAATGATGGTGAAGACCTGTACAAAGTAGTAAGGCCCAGGGATGGAGCTTGTCCAGCAGCATAAGGTACCAACTGTTCATGGTAGGCTGCATCCCCATGCAAGACATAAGGCTGACTAGTATAGTTTATTACTTGTCCGGTTGCATCGATGACAACTCCCCCATGAACTCTTGGATGAGGGTCAGCACCAGCTCTGAGCATGCCTCCTCCAATACCTGTGACTGAGCCTGGAATATTTTCTGGTAACAAGACTGCACCACTCCCATGCAATAGAGATTGGGATGCTAAAGAGCTAGATGGGTGACCTGGGCCATCTAACATATTTCTGTGGATATCAACAGAAGTAGCAGCAAGTTGTAGTCCATTATTAGTATAATATGAATGATGCAATTCTTGGATTTTTAACTTCATCGAGTCGTCGGTGTCTTCTGCTTTCCTCTTTTTAGCTGTCCTCTCCCTGATGATATCATTATCGAGCTCAGAAATCTCTTTCTCCAATCTCAAGATCTTCGAACTGATTTGCCATCCAGAAAGAATCTTAGAGGGATCAAGATTATGACGTTCCAAACATCTGACAACAGATCTGAGAGCAGCCAACTGCTTCTTATTGGCTTCATTCTGCATAGGCAAATTGAAGACTTAGATGGCAGATACACAGAAGGAAACAAACTTAATATCAAACAGATACATACCAAAGAAACTAATGAACCCTGTGATTCTCTTTTTGTTTTCTTCCACGAATCTTTTGAATTTCGCAAAAATGAAGTCAACATTGAATGAGTAGTAAACTTATCCTCAAGCCCAAAACTATACGCAAGATCAACCGCATCAACAGCCATTTTATTCTTCAGCATCCCGTCTATAACATCTGCAACAGGGAAGATAGATTAATTCTAGAAAAAGGGCCAAAATAATCACAAAGACCCATGGATCTCAGATGCTAAACTAAGTAGTCTAGAAAACCAACTACAAGCAAGCATTTGGAGGGCGGGGGCAAAAGAAGGGGGACAGGGGTGAAAATAAAGGAATGAAGGAGAGAAGATTCGAACATCCAATGAAATAAGGTTATTTACAGTCTTCTTTCCCTAAAGCTCATTAGCAACCAAACTCACAGAATTTCCGTTAGAACTTTTGGCAGCAGCAACTAAAAGATGTACACAGAAATCACAATACCCTTAAGCATGTGCTCTAGCACAAATTATTCAATAAGTAAATAAATGAATGGTAACTCGGAGCTATCTCCTAAAAGCATGGTAAAACTGCAAAACTTAGTTGACACAACATCACGACCAAACCTTTCCCCAAAAAAATAAAGGAAGAGAGAGGGTCTTTAATGCATCTCTTGCTTCCACGATGGAAAACTACACCTAGTTCAAAGTATGGAGAAAACTCAAACAAAATTTCCATAGAATGGAGTAGCTAAACGTGTATCATATCCACCCTGTAACAGTAGCAAGATTATTGAGTTCATATTCTCCAGTCTTAAAACAGAATTGAGTTTTTATCTGATATAAAAGTTGAGATGTAATAATATGAGTAGCATATCTCTTAAGTAAATTTGGCTGATTACTTTCGCAAGTTTGCATTGGTTAACAATTTACCAGTACAACAGGATAATGGTTAAGCAAACAATTAAGCCATACGGGGAATGGTTAGGCAGGTTACATTTCAACAAATCTAAGTTTTAAGTATTTCAGTGGTTTGATTTCTGCTTTTCTAATGTTGAGCAACTCCCAGGAAGTTATGTGCAGAGCCGTAAACGACGACAATATTCTCTGGCTTTCCCAATACTGGCAAAACATAAGTGAATGATGCAAGGAGCTATGGCGCCTGCCAGGGGATGGACCAACCCAGCAGATGGCTTCCGAGTAGGCCATAAGGTTCTGTTTGGTTCATGGAAGGGGAATGAAGAGAAAGGGAAGGAGAGCGAAACAGCACATATACTTTCACTAGGAAAACTAACTTTTACCTTCATCATGTTTGGATGTCCTCTAAACTGAAGGGAATGAGATTTTGTTAAATTTCCTACTATAGCATGCATTTATAGTTTTAAATACTAAATAAATACAGCCCATTTATTATAAAACAAGAATTTAAAAGATTGACAAAGGAGTATCAACTGTATTTTTTCCTGGAATATCTTTTTCCCTTGAAGGGGGTCGGGCACAAGGGCAGTGACAGAAGAAGCAAAATTTTGCAATCGGAGAAAATTGATTTAATTCCTGATCCTTTCGTTTTGGAATGGATTGGATATCTGACATGGAGGAGAAGTAGCTTCTTTTCCCATTTATTTTGCTTCTCTTAACCACACAATCAAAACAATGTACATCATCTATTTACTTCCAAATTTATTTACCTACTTTTATCTCTCCGAGACAAGCTCTAAATAAAAAGAAAAATGATATTTGGATTTTTCTAGGAATCTGCCTTGTTAGGATCTTTATGTTTCTTAATCATTAAGTGAAACCATCGCCAACCTCCTCGAAGCTCTCAAAATCTAAATCTCCCATGCTATACCATTTGGTTCACAGTTTACGACTCCATTATTATCGATGCCAAACACATTTACTGAACTATAACACAAAAGGCATAGTTTATCCACCATACTCCAGCTTTAATAGGTCTTAAATTCAGCAGCAATCATTTGGAGGAAAACAACCCTCTTCAAGTTCTGTTCATTCCACTTTAGATTTTGAAACCTCAGGATTACCTGAATACAGTCCTTCTGATGAATGATAGGTCAACATCAAAAGCAAACAGATTGTTCTCACACCCGATAATTTCTCCAGCCTCTATCAATAGTGCTTGGAGTACAAGTGCAAAAGTCAGAGGCATTAGAATGCAACTTATCAGGTGCTTAAAGTTCAAATTGGCGCACAGATCACTGGTCCTTTAATCTGTAAGGAGACAATGCAGTATGAAGCCGCTCCAATATAATATATTGGCCACACAAATAATCGATGCATTTATAAAAAATTGGCAGTCTTCATGTATAAATTTATTGTTGAACTTTCATGTTTGCTGGAATATGGCATAGTCCTAAAAATGAGTGCACAATTTTTACAGCAAGCTAAAACACTTGTCTAGGTTATCATTACCTCCATGAAGATCTTCTGTGCTTTTACTTGCAGTGTTCTTTCCAAATGCTCATGCATTAGGTTTTCAGAGAAAACACCACAGTACAAATTTCCACAAAGCCCTCATTTAATCAACTACAGCCTAACTCTCCCTTAGTCCAAATGCACTCCACAGAAGACAGAGACAAGACAAATTTAAACCAAATGAAATACAGCAAAAAGAAATGAACATTGAAAATACAGGCATTAAAATGATAGAAATGCAGTACATGGAGCTTTTCATACTCTTAAAAGCAAAAAGAAGACACCTGACCTCGAATCTTTGTCATTAGAATTCTTGATCTCTTGAAAACTTCAGAAATCTCCTTGACATTACCAGCCCGAGCCAAGTCCCTGAAATCTTCATATCTAAACACCTGAGGAACCCCAAAGCACCCAAGAAAAAATAACAATCCCCTGGCATCAATCTCACTTGCCCTGGCCAAACCTCCTTCACTAATCAATCTCTTCCTCCAGGAAACGGCGGCTTTCTCTGATTCCTGTTTAATTTCCTTCGCAATCCTGACCTGACTGCCTGCACCATCCTCACCACCCATCAACAAGAAACACTCCAAAGCCAAAACAGAAGCCTCTCTAGCGGGAATCATGTGTGAGCCCGGAGTATAAGCTTTACTCCCCTGCAAAAAGAACCTCCCAGAACATTCAAGAACAAATTTTGCAGGATTAGGCGCGAGTGCCAATGCTTTTGGTACCTCTTCCCGAAGTCTACTCAACTCCCCAAGGTTAGATAAGATGTACTTTCGCAAGCGACGGCTATCCATCAATACACAAAAGGTTTCAACTTCAGACTGTTCGCCTTTAGATGATATTTTCTTTACTCTTTCATCTTCTTCAGACGGGTCCAATGGAGTTTCATCTGGCTGAAACTGGGTTATTGCCGTGGGAGCGTCATCGTTAGGATTCTCCGTAGAGACTGGCAGACTGACATTGGGCAATTTGGAGTCAATTGCGCATTTAATGGAATCCAGATGAGTTTGGAGATCATCATAGGAACGGTGGAAAGCAGAGAGTGCAGCAGAAAGGTCTCGGAGCTCATTTATTGAGTTAAGAAAATGAGAGGATGGTGGAAGGGATTCTGGTTCTTGTGATAGCTGCGACGGTAACAGTTCGGAAGACTGTGAATGGTTGGTCGTGGTGAGACCGATTTCTTGTTTAACTGCTGTGGTATTTAATTGCAGAGATGGTGCAGGGTAGCGCTCAGCGTTGGTAGGACGAGGTGTAGCGGCGGTTACTGCAGGTTGCGCCATGGGAAGAACAGCCGTGTGAGCGGTTCAAGAATTTTACATATGGTTTTGGCAAGAGAACAGGACAGGACCGATGGCCTCCCTTTGGTACCCGTTATCAAGTACCGAGTTGAATTCGTTTGGTCTCCTCAATGACGGATCGGGTTTGTTGACTCGTCTCTTTCGTCTTTATTATATTTTATATTTATATTTATTCAATTTGAGTTGCAACACTTTTTTCATATTAATCGACATGTAAATCACAATCTTTTCTTAAATTAAAAAAAAAATCTGAAAATCATCAACTAAATTCTATAAGATTATTAAGAAAAGGATAATTAAATAAAACTACACAACAAGTTTTATTTTAAGATTTATTGAACAAAACATTTGCAAATTTCACAAAAGAATAAGATATACTAGCTTGGAAGTAATTAATTAATTAATTATTATAAAAATAATTTATCAGAGATCAATTAATTAATTTTTATAACAATTTTTAATTTTCAAAAAACATTTACCAAAGCTCAATTAATTAATTTTTATAAAAATAGTAGAAAAAAACTCTTTTAAAGTCCATACCTAATTTAATTTTTAGATATTTCGAGACTAAATAAAACGTTATTTATTTATTGTTATATTTTATATTTATTTTGAGTTCATAATATTTTTGAAAGGGTTTTTAACTCATTTGATTCTATGTGTTTGGATCAAACTATAGTATAATCTCACTTTTTTTTTCCAATCGTTATAATCTCTTAATATATTATGAGCAACTGTTTTGATCCTAACTATTATTTTTCAACAAAATATTCGTCCGTTTTTGTACTAACTATTATTTTTGGCAAAATACTCATTTGAATGAGTCATGTTATCAACATATAATAACTTTTTATGGGCAAAATTATCTATCCTATCCTTATGGCTCAAAATCTAACCAATCGATTTTTTTCAAAGAGAAAAAAAAGAAAAAGAAGAAAAGAATTTTAGATGCATTTGGATTGAAAACCCAAATAAACGAACTTAACATAAAAAATTCATTCACAATCCTTAGTGTTGATTGAATTTTGAAAAGCAAGGATAAGATTGATAATTTTGCTCTCAAAAAGTTATTATGTGAAGATAACATGACTGATTTGATCATATGATAATTTGACTCCAACAAATATGTTCAAATGGATTAAAAAGCCATTATGAAAAATCCAATGTTCCATGTATTATGCTAAAAAATAATCTAGGCTTACTTAAATAATATTAAAGCATTAAAATTAATAATTCTATTAAATGTTAAAAAAAAATTACAATAAACACGCCGAGATATTATGGAATAGTTCAAAGAAAACCCACATAACGTAGATTGTTCGATTCAATCTTCCTATAAACTTTAACCTCAGATGAGTTTACGGTAAAAATCAAGTGGTTCAGAAAAAACCTACATAACATAGATTTTGATACAAACAACGCTAGAAAAAAAATTTATAATTAAAGAAAATTTTCAAAAATATATATAAGCTTATACTTTTTCATCCAAACAAGTTTTAATTTTAAATCCTAATTATAGATTAATGAACCCAAATACAAAACAATCTAACTTAAGAAGGAAAGAAAACACTTTTTATCAAAAATTACAAAAATAAACCATTATTGAAAAAAGTTTAGTAAACAAAAAAGTCCATCCAAAACGGTCCTAGATTTAGTAAACAAATATTCAATCCCATGATCATCAAATGAAAATTTTATTTATTTCCTTGTCTCTTGTAGGATAGCTTTACATACTGGAAAAGCAAATTTGACTTAATTAGATAAAAACATGAAGTTGACTTGTGCCATTTCTCAGCAGCAGAACAATGGCAGCAGTAGAGTCTGGTAATAGGAGAATCAGAAACCAAGATCCATGTCACTTTCCAAAGCTGAATTCCAAACACTGAGGAGATGCAGATGAAAAAGCGATGCTTTATTTTGTGCAATGAACAAGCTCATATCCATCCTCACAGCAGAAAGGCATAGGTTCATCTAAACTTAAGGGATGCTTCAAAAACAATATATCCAACTATCCTTAGACTTCAACTACTACTGAATCCACCAAATCTGTAAGAACCAGCCATCACTTAGTAGCCCTTGTTTCCTCGAATTCTATTTCTCATGTCAATCTGAAATATCAGTATTTGGTGAGTTTCATCATAGACTAAATGAAGAGTCGAAAATTGAGGCTCAAAATGAAGTTAAGCTACCTCCGAGAGTGCAATCAGTAAGTTTGCATATTATTCGTTTTTGAAGGCCAATTTGGAATATATTACTGATTTTTTTTTTTTTTTGTTAAAGGCACATGTGAAAACACAGGCATTCACTTCTTGTAAACATGTGTATTAATTTAATACTCCTCCCACTATAAATGAGATTTGAAGCACATATCCAATCAACCAGAAATAGAAAATAAGTCAGCATTATATAGAAGCTGAATCGAGACAAGTGGCCGAAAAGTCCCAAATGTCGGATGATGTACAAATGCAATAGAACTTTTCACCATAAAATAGAAGTAAATAATTCATACCAAAGGGTGAAAACTTGGGATGGGACAATAGGACCCAGAAGAAGACAAGAGATTGATAAAGAGACAAATAAAATAATACAACGAATATCCATAAGATAGGTTTGTTTGGAATAGAGAGACATGCAAGAAGTGGGAGTTCAAAATGTTATTTGATCTTTTTATATTGCTAACTACTGTGGAGCACTTAAGTCCAAAGCCAACATATATCCAAGTTTAGGCTGCTGGTAAAAGGATAAGATTATTGGAAGTCTAAAAATCCGAGAATCTTGCAAAGGAACTCTCATGGGAGATGAAGAATAAGTGATTTATTTGCATAGATTTACACATTTGTAGAGTACTTAGCAGGGGGTGCTCAAAAGAAGTCTTCTTTATTTAATAAGAATGAAATTGACAATAGTAGTTCAGTTTTGCAACGCCCAATGCCCAGGAAATTAATCAAAATTAAGAAAACTCAACAATTTCAGAACAAAATTTTTCATCTAATCACATATTACTTGCATGTTCAGTAAGGAAAAAGTACTTGAAATTTGTTCTGTATCTCAATACTAGATGAATTCATTAAAATGCTCTGTATTTTCAAGGTTATATATTTTTGTAAAGGATGATTATGTAAGATTTAATACTAGGATTATGAATATCTAGTTAAGGTCAAGCAGAGACCATTGCAGAAGGAAACCACAATACGTTTTTCCCCCTTAACCAGAAACATTGGAGAAAAAAGCAAAAGAAATTAAAAACCCACGGTAAAACAACTCAAGTCTCTTTAGATGTTTAAATGGTTTACAAAGAGCCAACACATATACAACATCTAGACTTCTCTCTGAAATAATAAATCAGAACCTTTTGCATCCATAGACTTTGTGAACGGCTACAGCATGATTTTCCCAATGTTAAACTTGTGAGACTTCTTAAATTACGAAAGAACAAGTAAGGCATAATGACAACCCAAAAATCATCCAAGTAGTTGCCATCAAAACAGGTGCAACAATCATACCACAATCAAAAGTTATATATATATATATATATATATTTATATAATCCACTGAGGCATCCCTCAACCACCCTCCCCCCACCAAAAAAAGGAAAACAAAATCATACCTTTCAAGTGCAAAATGCACATCAGTTTTGCAGTGTCCACATGATAAACATAAGGTCTATTCAAAATAACACTCATTATGATAGATCTCTTGTTCTCCCTAAAGTCCTTCAATGGAAGAGGACTGTATACATATTCCAACAGCAACATCAGGGTTCTAGCTTACCTAAAGCTCAAATCTTTAGAACAAAAAATGAAAAAAGGCATATTGAAATAAACTTCTATTCATGTCCATACTCCAAACTTGCAGTACACATGATAAACCGAGCATTAAAAAGGAACTACAGTTCTCCCAAATCCTTCAACGCAATAGGAACAATATACAAGAATTAAACTAGTCACATGGAATTTCTGGCCTAATAACTAAAACTTTTAAAAAGAACGAAGTCACACATTAGTCCCACCACACGAAAAGGAACAAAAGAAAAAAAGCATACCTGCCCTCTCTTGCAATTGAAGTAAGTTTCCCTTAGTCCCACACACTGGCTAGAAATTAATGGACTCGTCTCCTTGGCACATTCCCTATATGGCCTGTTCTGAACCTACAAATATTACAATCGCAACTTCTCATTATTGGGTCAAACGCCAAGCTTACATCTGTGATAGCATAGTCTGAAAACGTAAAACCCAATTCCCGAGCATATCCCATACCAAGTTGCCAATTATACAGATAACGATCGTCCACGAAAACTTAAATTAGATAATCTACCCTATACTATTTTACACAAAAAGAACCAAGAACCCATAACAGAACATAAATTTCTTCAACTTCGTAATTCTTGATGCAGTACTTTGGCAACAAGAGAGGGAAAGTAACAAAAGTAGAAGCAGAAATTATCTACGCCATGGTTAGAAAATTGTACCTTAACACATTCCGATTCGCTAAGACACTTGACCAGTTCCTCGGCAAGACCTTTGCAAGACTTGGACATTTCTTCTCCGTCCCCCTACCTCTTCACCTGCTTGGGTTCTTCTTGTTGTGCAGAGGTCTGAATCTGAATTTTGGAGGGCAGCCTTCATTACCATGGGCCTGGACGCAGTATACTTATGCGTCATCGATAAATTGAGCTTCTTTCTGACTGCCTTCCCAGGGTCCCACTTCCCAGTAAGAAGATACTTCTCCCAAACCATTTTAATTGCCAACAATTTTTTAAATAAGAGTTTGATTTTATATAATTTTTTTAAAAATAAAATTATATTCATATTGATTTAGAGCTATGTATATATATGAGATTTGATGCTGTGCGCTGCAACGCACACAGCACCGTGTGCGTGTGTTAACTTTTTGACGGATTGGTGAAACGGATAGATCGAATTTCACCAAATTCGACACAATTTTCAGTGCAATTTATTTCACCTTCCTCCCGATTTCCGTTTCTTCCCATTCTTCCAAAACAAAACCGAATTCCTTTTCTTCCTATTCTTCCAAATCGACGAGCTCAGAATTTCAAAACC
>JAOXNR010053126.1:3470-14883 GCA_028571225.1 Parsonsia alboflavescens
AAAACTAACTGTCTCGTTTCCTAAATTAGTTAAAATTTACAAAAGAAAAAAAAAAGACAATAAAAATAAATTAAGTCAGAAAATTGAACAAGTTAAAAGTAAAATATCAAATTTCGAACAAGAGATAATATATACTCCCTATGTTCGAAATTAAATGTCCCAATTTGACATGCACACATTTTAATAAAAAAGTTTAACTTAGTTCATCAATACATTTCATTGTGAATTTTCTTAATAAAACTTTTACTAGTTTAGAAAATGCAATTCCAAATAATCCAAATAAAATATGAGACATTCATTTATTTAACTATTTAATTATTTCACTCCCTCATGGGTGGGTATGGTTTCATGTTCACATTAATTTAACCCACACTTCCAATCCAATTAAAGTTTTATGCAATATACTTAGTTGCTAAATTTAGATTTTTTACATTTAGATCAAAAAAAAAAAAAAGTTTTATGCAATATTAAATTATTATTATTCTTTCAAAATTCTTTTAAGGTTTTCATTGAAGACACTAACCATACTCTCCAATTGGATGTGGCATGGCTGTGAGAGCAAGCATATAGGATTGAAAAATAAAATTGCGAAATCAAGTTATTGATTTTGTTATTGCTAGATTATTATTTATTGTGAATGGTTAATTGAAATTATTGAATCCACCAATTTGGGGCCCAAATATTATATTCTTGGCCAATTAGATCCCTCTGTTTTTTTAATTTCATCTTTTTATAACCTAAACTTTTTATAATCTACCATGTTGATCCTTGAGGCACAATAAAAATATTTTCAAACCAAATTAACGACGTTTGGTCAATGTAACAGAAGTAATATGGGTAAAACATTTTTTTTAAATGGTCCTTTTCGTTCCTAAATATTATATTTTTTAGCCAAGTAAAAAGGGGTTTTTTTTTCTCTCTTTTTTTTTTTTAGATTCTTAACCTTGTATACCTTGCAATGTAAGTCCTTTTGGCCTAAAAGTAAATGGTGAATTCTTTTTTCAGTCAATAAAGAGGGGCTAAATGGATAAAACGCTTCCTTTTTCATTTTACTCTTTTAATTATTTCCTCCAACAGATTTTTCTCCAAAAATTCTATTCAATGCAATAGTAAAAGTCCTTTCCTGTTAACAAGATCCAATAAAATTTTGAAAAATCAAGCAATATTAACAAAAGGATTTGAAGTCCATTATCTACCATGATGAAGAACAAGATGGAAAAGCTTGGACTTCCCACTCATTCAAACAAAATTTTGCCGTGCTATAGAAAAACATGAAAAAACTCGTCACCAGGCTATATGCCTTGGCAACAATGCTTATGAGTTTCCAACATACCACATCATAGAGGATACCAAACAAGTTCTTGAGAAGGCTTTGGTTCTTGTCCTAAAATGTCGTGATGGTGGTGGCATTTCTAAGAGCATGTTGACGATTATTCCAACTGCTTCTCTGAGGAAGGTGGCCTCCTAAATCGAGAATTCAATTGGTGATGACTTCTGCCTTCTCTACATTTTGGTTCCAATTGAGGATTGCGACAACAAATACTTAATATTCCCTTTCATTTGGAGCATTCTTGAAGATCTTCCGATTAGAAAATTGGTTAGGAGATGTAATAAATAAGTTAAATAATAAATAATAGTGTTCTACCCATTTTTCTCGATGCTATGTTGACGGAGCAAATAAAATTGTCATTTAATTGGTCTAAAAATACCCTTTTTGAGTCAAAAGGTAGATGTCAAATGATAAAAGTTTAGGGATCTAAAAAAAAAAAAGAAAAGGACTTAGATGGCTAAAAATGCAAGGTTAAAGAACAAAAACGATAATTTTTTTAAAAGAGAATAGCGCTTTACTCATTTTGCTCCTCTTACATTGACTAACCGTTCTTGACTTGGTTTAAAAATACCCTCTCTCTTTTTTGCCAAAAAGACTTGGGTAAATTTTAAAAAGTTTAGAGATCTTAAAAAATAAAAAGAAAAAAAATGATGCGGGACCATTGAATTTTTGAGAAAAAAAAATGAGATTTTTCCTTAGCAAATTATTAATATCAATTCAAGGTATATCTCATTCCTAAGTAACAATTAGATTCTGTAGGTTTTAAATCGCAAGATGGATGCTCGTAATCGCAATGAATATATCCCCCGCAAGTCATGAAAGTTTGACCTACAATAAAACCATAGGAGAGTATCATCCAAGGCTCCTTTGAGGCAATGTCAATCTCCGTAGAACTAAGGGAATATTGGATATAAAAGATGGATGTCTTACCTTCTTTTGAAGCCTTATGCTTTCTTATATAAAAATAATAATAATAATTATATATATATATAAAATTGGGAAAGTTGCGAAAAATTTTGTTGAGTAAAATTAGAGTTATAAAATTGAGTTTAGGATTTATGGAAATAAAAAAAATCCACGGTGAACAATGTTATACCAAAATACCCTCAAGCAAAAATAATAATAAAAAAGGAATTATAGTGACATTGGCTTAAAAATCTCACTTTTAAGTAATTGAATCGAGTTGATAGTTCATAAAAAGTAACGAGATCATATAAATATATATATATATATATATATATATATAGAGAGAGAGAGAGAGAGAGAGAGAGAGAATGTTGCTGTGTGCGTGTGCAACTTTTTTTTTTTTGTTTTTTTTTTTTAAATGCTACAATCAGAACGAGGTCATTTTGATTGTGTCAAAAAGCAAAGAAAAAAAATTTGGATGGTGTTTCAAACACACTTGCGACCTCTTCTGTGAATTCCCAAGATTGCTGTCCGATCTTTTCCTCGCCGTCAACGGGAGGTGCCGCTGAAGTCCTTTCGCCCAGAACAATCAAAACCAGAAGTTTTAGGTCTATCCCAAATCTTTTTTATACATTTACGAACTAGATTTTTATCAAAAATTAGGGTAATAATACTTTCGAGCTCGAATTAGGGATGAGGGGGTGGGGGGTTATGTTGGGTTGTTGATGGCTTCGCCCTTGTTCGCTGACAAGGGTTGGGTTGTTTATGTCTTCGCCATGTTAATCGACAAGGGTTGGAACTAGTAGAACCACCGCCACCACCACTGCTATGAGGATGACGTGAGGAGGATCCGATAGCATTGCTCTGCTCTATTTTTTCTTTTTTCTTTTTTTCATACCAAACGACGTCGTTTCAGGTGTCGTATATAGTGCGGGTGTGCGATGAAGCACATCTTAGCACTCTTATATATATATATATATATATATATATATATATATAGGGTTTTGCTAAGGCGCGCTCCTAAGAGCGTCTTAATGCCCGCTTCAACCGTTACCGTAACGAAATTCTTACTACAGTGCTCATGTAGCCAATCAAGCGGAGCAAGAATTCCATTACGATAACGGTTGAAGCACGTCTTAGCAAATCAATATATATATATATATAACGTATACAATCATAACAAAAAAATTATGAGAGTAAATTGATCATTTTTCCATTTATTCTTAAACAAAACTTTCAAATCCATTTTATTTTCCAGGTAAGCAGATACAGCAAAGGCGGGCAAAAAGGTAACGGGCAGCGAAGTCTCCGACGATAGGACCAGATAATATCAGTGGCTGGGAGAGGGCGGGCAGGTTTTACGGGCAGAAGCAAAAATATCCTCTCCGTATCTGGAGATATTTATGAGCCTCCCAGACCAATAAGATCAAAGCAATAGATATATGAAAGAAAAAAAAAAGATTTTTCATTTAATTTAAAAGCTTTTTGGAAAATTAATATCAGCCATACGATTAGGTTTTCAATAGCTGCCAAACGCACACGTGGCTCAACAATGTGTAAGATTTATATCTTCTCACGCTACTCCTTCTGGGAAGATATACAGATACTTCCACTTGCCCATCTTCTTGTGGGCTCCATTTGCTCTATGGGAAAACCCACACATCATCACATCCATCCATCATGGTACTAGCTTGCAATACATCAATCCATGCTGATGGAATGAGAATATATGGTTTAAAATCGGTATAATGTTATTTTAAGGAATGATTGTTGTTAATCAGTTGATAACCTTTTCCCGAAAGAACAATCTAGAACAAACAAAGCGCAAAGTTAAAAGAAAAATTCTATTATGAATCGGATTCACATTATATATATTTCTTATTTCCAAAAGTATTAGTACTTAATAATAAAAACAATAAACAATAAACCTTAACTTACTATAAATCCTAAAATTTATTCATGAGGACATGGATTTCAAAGTCAAAAGGAACATTTGAGTTTGATTTGTCGGCTTAATATCTAAAGGCAATGGTCGGTTTTAAGAACCAATAGAAATTTCTCCTTTTTAGTGTGGTTGATTGCATCACTAAACAATTATATCATCTTTGATAATTACCTTTGATTATTATTAGTGTAATTAATTAATTAAATTTGTATTCTTTGTACGTGGCCTTCAACTCAACCTTCAACTAAAGGTAAACGAGTGGACTTCTTCCTAAATATAGTATTTTATTTTTCAATGGGCATTGATAATGGTTATGGAATCAATTTCGACTAGGGTTTAGATAGGATTTTTTTCTCCGTGTCTAAGTTGATCAGATTGGAGTGATGAAAAGTGCAGACTTTGTAATTCCTATCTCCATTTTAAAAAAAAATTAAAAATTATAATCCAATTTCTTTTTTAGAAGAGATAGTTATGAGTTAAAAGATTAAATTACTCTCATTGATTCCTTCTTGATATCTATTACTTTCAATTCTAATATTTTTTTATTAAATGTTCATATGAATTGAATATAAGGTAATAAAGTAAAATTACCTTTAAAAATGATTAAATTAAGTATATTAAGTACTATTCTTCTACGCGTGGAGGCACTCCATCCATTAGAGTGGCCCCCGAATGAACGATATTATTTGCTATTAGTGAAGGGCTGGGAAGTAAATTATAAATACTTGCTTTTGTTTAATTCTACTGAAAAGTAGAATACTTTATTAAATTGATTATCGATGTCGTCGAAATATAGAGGATGGAGTTAGAATAAAATTTGAATGCCAAAAAAGTAGGAAGAGAGAGAAAGACAGAAGATACCTTTATACCTTGGTTATAAGTCCTTTTATAACTATTCGAATTAAAAGACTCTTTGTATTAAATCTAATGTGAGAATAATGTAATACTCCTTATTCTATAGGGAACGAGAATATTAGTGTATTTATACACCATAAACATTCTCATAAAAAAATAAGAAAAAGTGATTAATATAATTATATACTAATTTGCTATAATCGTTCCCATATAATAATAAAAGTAAATGAAAGAGATTAGTGTTTTATTACATTATGTGCGTTCTCATGAAATTAAATAAAATTCACCTGTATAAACGACTATGGCTGGTAATTCAATTTTAATGTGGCATAAATAAAGTTGTTATTGGGAGTAGAGAGTGTAAAATTGGAGTCAGAAATTAAAAAGTGTTTTGTGATGTGGAAAGATGGGAGATGATTATAATATTTTGGGTAAATGTAAAATGGTGGCTATTGGGATTTATGGATGGCAATGAAGATGAATTATAGTGGATTTCATGTACCTATTTAAATTTTGAAAAATTACCCTCGTATAGATCCTTCGTGTTTTGCCTTTTCTTGTAACTTTCACCATTTCGAGAAACAGCGAAATCTGTAGAACTACTCTAGTCCATTTCCTAGTATTTCTCTCTTATCTTGGGATAAAATGTAAAGTGTTTTGTGGAGTGTTTAGTTGGGTCAAAAAGTATTTTTTTTGCCAAACATTGTTTTTTGTTTGTGGATGGACTTTATGACTATCTGGTTTTTGTGATCTCATATTTTATCTTGTCTTTGTTGTGGCCTTTAAGCTCATATTGCGGTTGTGACCTTTAAGTTCATATTGCGGCCTGGTGTGAGTTTGGCTTTTAAACTCATGTTATGGACTTGTGTGAGTGTAGCCTTTAAACTCATATTGCGGTCTGGTGTGAGTGTGACCTTTAAACGCAAGTTGCTTCCTTTTGTGAATCTTGCTTTAAACTCTTATTGCGGTTTGGTGTGAATGTGGCCTTTAAGTTTATATTGCGGCTTGGTGTTTTTCCTTGAGGATCCATGGATTGCTGTTGTATGTGACATTTTGTGTGAGAGGAGAAAAAAGGGTACAGAACAGTGGACCCCAGATGACGTAGTGGACATATAATGAATGGAGGAGGCTTTGATTTCAACTAGATCATCGGGTATGAATTCTTCCAAGGGACATACAGGAGAAAAAGACTCACATGAGGGAGTATCTTGCACTTACGCACTTCGATGTTTAAGTCAGATAGAATCTTAGAGAATCAAATATGAATGCCAAAAAAGTAAGAAGAGAGAGAGAGAAGATACCTTGATTACAAGTCCTTTTTATAAAAATTCAAATTAAGAAGTATTTTGTATTAAATCCAATGTGAGATTAATGTAATACTCAATATTTTTTAAGGAATGAGAATGTTATTGTATTTATACACTTTAAGCCGTTCCCATAAAAATAATAAAATGGGATTAGTGTATTTATACACTAACTATATTTGAAGTAAAAGAAAATATATGAAAAAATTGGAATTGATATAGTCTTTAAAATATGAGTATTTGTTCACTTCTCCAATAGAAGGGGAGAAAATCTAATGCGAAAGGAAAGTGAAATCCATCCATATTTACATTATAACAAAATATTTATGGCTTCCCTTCCACATTTCCATCCAATTTTTACCTCTAGCTACCAAACCTACTCTTAATTACAATTTCTATAAATTGTACTTCATATCTAATGTATGTAATTGAATTTCATTTTGTAAATTGGTTCAAATTTTGTCATGTTATTAATCTCTTCTTCTTCTTTGAAGTCAAAATGAATCATTCAAAATTTGACAAAGAGAGTAAAATTTTATTCCAATTGTAATTTAGGGGCAATATTTGGTAGTAAGAAAACAATGTTTGGGATCGAAAGATTTCAAATTCAAGTCACTACTAGAGTAAGTAAGGAATCAACGATAATCTTTCTTTGTGGTTGGAAGATAAGAAAAGTTAAGGATGGGTGAAGGATTAAAAAAAAGAGACATTTTTATTACCGTTTATTTACTATATGCTAATTTTTTAAAACCTTTTTAATTCTTTATTTTTTACCCATCCTTCCTCTAACCTTCTTTATACCCCACTTATTGACTATGATTCTCCATTTACCCTCTTCGTGTCTAGAACTCAATAGACCTCTTGGCTCCAAGTACTATTTCTTAATATCGAGCTAAGTAAGACTTGACTTATATGGGTTCGGATCTCCTGTTACACAAATATTAATACAAATTTTATTCGTAACCTTTAATTATTATCTTTTAATATATTTTATATTAAAACCTAAAAAGATAAACTAAAATCTAGAGAAACTTGATCTTTTAAGGATATGTGTTAAATTTCTACTAATGTAATAAAGGGTGACATACAATTGTGTAATGATCCTGAGCCGACTTATACTTAATCTATTAGACTATTACTATATTTATCTATTTATATAACTAAAAGGGTAAAAAACACCAGATACCTTCCAACTTTCAAAAATTTGATTTTTGCCCTCCAACTTTAATTATTTCGGTTTTTATCCTCCAACTATCAAAACGTACTAAAATTGACCTTTTTGTCCATTTTTGACTTTAAATTCAAACAAAACCTACCCACGTGCCTATCACATGTAATCTTTAAAGGGCAATTATATCTCATTCTAATTAAAAACTCCTAAATGGGCTAATAAAAAACTAAAGGCCCAAAACTAAGAATTTTAAATATTATAAGGGCCTCCTTGCAAATTATCCAAAACCCAAATTAGTGTTTCAGCATCATCTTCTTTTCCTTGTGCAGAAATGAAAACCCTAGCCACCTTTGCCCCATTGCCCACCCCCGTTAATACTAGTAGCCTGCTGCCTGGCAACACTGTCGGTTGGAGCAACTCGACACCACATGGCATTACTGCTCTAGCCAGAGGCCATCAGTGCTACTCGGACGCTGCTGGATAGTGCGGCCACTAGTGCTGCTCGGATAGTAAGGTCTGGTCTACTCACGTTCTCAAATCTATTATGCATTGTCTTTGCTGCCATCTGTGTGTTGCAACCAATAGGTTGGGCTGTTGCTGAGTGCAAGTGCTACCAGATGGTTGCTGGCAGTTTGGCTCCTGTTGGTTGGGACTTACTTACTTAGATCGGCTACTTGATGCCATCTCAGTCAAATATGCTCTGGTGACCTTTTAATGCCTTGATGACCTCCAGATTTGTTACTTCAATGATGTTCAGGCAACATTCTGCCAACTTCGAACTCCATGAACCAGATTTGTAACTCCTTTATATTTTATCCAATTTTTTTCCTTTAAAGGTTGAAAAAGGGATGAAATTGCTCTTTAAAGATTGCACGTGGGTGGGTTCTGTTTAGGCTTAATGCCAAAATGAACGGAAGGGTCGATTTTAGTACTTTTTGATAGTTAGAGGGTAAAAATCGAAACGATTAAAGTTGAAGGGTAAAAATCAGATTTTTTGAAAGTTGGAGAGTATTTGACATTTTTCAACCAAACTAAAAAGTATTATTTTTTTTTTATCTCTACATATAAATACTTGTTGAATATATTTTGCATGACACTTTTTTTTAATCTCTTTTTAAGAAACACATGTCTCTTTAAGCAACTTTATTATGACCTAGAATATTAGGTATAGAAGAATCTATAGCTACAAGCTACTTATAAACCATATTCCATTCTAAGTACCAAATTAGGAAATTGGAAGTGAGAATTCATGTATGCATATATTCTTCCACTTCTAGGTTGCACATCAATAATTTTACCTATGAATTTGTAAAAATAAATAAATTAAGAATAAAATAATATATGAGTTAAATAGATCAAATTATAAATATAAATATATATATATATATATATATATATATTTATATGCAATGAAATAATAAATTCCATACTTGATCTTTGAGAAGCCAAATTTCCAAAATTGTACCTACCTATTTGACATGAAAATTTATAAATAGTTGTGAAAGGATTCTTGAAAAGTCAAGGAATTTATTCAAAACAAAGAAATCACGGTCTCTCTAAATACTTAATTCTAAAGGGACATAAGAGTGCATCCACATCCATCTAGTGATTGTTAATAATATTTTCATTGCATTTAATTTTATCTCTGTACGTATATCTTGATAACTACTTTATCTTCAATTGTCACTAGTTGTGTAATCACCAATGAAAATGTCACTAATAAAATTCTTTCTGAATTGGGAATGCCAACATATAAAGAGATTATAGCAACCATAAAAAACACATGATACACCAAAACTCCTATATATAAAAAATAATTTGATAAATTCTCAAAATTGTTTGGGTGAAAGCTTTTTATTACCTTCATTTAGTGTTATACTTAAATCCATTATTTAAGTGCATCTAGTTTGTAGATCATTCTTTGATAATTTTGAATTTATTGATCTCATGTAACTTTATATTTTCTTGGAAAGTATTAATATAAGTGATCATTTTTCCAGGGGAAACAAAATGCTCTGAATTGTTTGAATAATTTTTCTCATCAATAATTCTTTTATTAGGGAAATGAATATTTATATTGTATTTTTGAATGAAATCGACAACAATTTCCTGAACGCTTATGGGAAATGTTCAAACAGGTTTCCCTATAGGGAGAAAATGTAATTTCACCTATTAAAACATTGATTTATTTCTTTTATTTGATTGTAAAATTTTAAACAAGGAAATAATTAGAATCTTATTTGAGAGAAGAATTACCAAAACAGTTCTAAACTCAACTAAATATAAGAAATACTCATCCGGCCACTTTAAATATTCATGACGGTTTAACTATAAGTATTATTGTGTTGGCTTAAATTAATGGTTGCGAATTAAAACAATTGGGAGGCTCTTAGACAAGGTAGATGAGATGGTTATCTTGAAGCTATTGTTTTTATCTATGCAAAATGCAATTAAAATTATAATTAACGCCTAGAAAATTTGATCCAAAACTATAAATTGGAGGTTACATTTGTGAAACGAACACTTATTAATTTAAGGATTAAATATTATCCGAAAATTTGTTTGAGGACCCAAAAATGATTTAGGAGAAGGAAAAAAGTGGATTTATCATTAAATTTAAAAATGTTGGGATGTCGATTCTGCTAATGTTAACTGGCATGTGATTGGCACGTGCAATAGCTGGCAACTTATGCTAAAGATGTTGAAGGGCCAATTATGGTCGGACTCGGACCGCTTTAGTTTAAGTCTATTTGGCTGCAACTAAAGTGGCACGAAAAAAGAAAACAAAAACTCTACATTGAATAATAAATTATCTTATTGTTTTTGTTGTTAATGTGATTATTATTGATATTTGATATTAAGTTAAAAAGGTTAGTAAGTTTTAGTTAAAAATAAATTAAAGTGAATATTTTTTGGCAATAAAGTTATTATTCAGAGAGAAAATAAAAAAAGTGTCACGCCTCAAACCCTTGAACTCGAAACGCGACTATGGGCCTGACAGTATCCATGGGTCAAACAACTAATATCAGCCTAGCTGTTTATCCCTTTAGGACGACCAAGCAAACATATTTGGGCTTTATGATCATGCCCTATGGTGATGTTCAAACAGAAATTCGAAACATGTTCCCCCAATAAATAAATGTGATGCTTGAAGCATAATCGATGTTCATTCTATCATTCAGATGTTTCATGTGATTATACCTAAGACCAGGGTTGGAAAAGATGCTGTTTGGGTTGTTGTTGATTGATTAACCAAGTTTGCACATTTTATATCAATGAAGGTCACAACATCTATGGATGAATTGGTAAAGTTATATATGGACACTATTGTGAGATTGCATGGTGTTCTAGTGACCAAAGTGTCTGATAGGTATACCCCAATCTCAAATTGGCTGCACCTTATCTAAGCTGAGGATGTCTTTTTGGTGTCATACTTGCTACCCTTACTGCCACTGTATGGTTTTCTGCCATTGGAAGTTTTATATGTCCTGGTCCTCTTCATATTTTTTTACTTATTTAAGCATGACTTGTTACACTTATTTATAAGTCTTTGATGAATTATATTAATTAATTAATGACTTAATTAAATAATTATTATAGATGGATTGAGAATGTGGTTTAGGTAATTCATAATGGACTGAAAAACCTAATTCCGTTCACAATTGGAGAGGTATCCAACTTTACCCTATTTAAAGACTCATAGCTTCATTGAAATTTAAGCATTCAGTTTTCTCTCATTACAAAGTTATTAGGGTTGAAGTTAGTTATTCCTAAGAAATATAAATTTGTTTTTTAGTAAAAGTTCTCTCTTCCTTATTTGGCGCAATATGTCAACTAGCAATTCTAATTCAGGTATGTCTACGTAAATCTATACTATATTTGCTATAATCTTTGTCTATTTA
>JAOXNR010053127.1:0-14875 GCA_028571225.1 Parsonsia alboflavescens
TCTTTACCATGAAGTTTGTTCCCGAAAACTTTGATCCAAATTATGCAATCAGGCAAAAACTTTATTCCAACTGGATGCTTTGAAATGAGACTGCCCTGAAATATTTCTCCATTTGCTGCTTGAAATTGGGCCTCTGTATTAGTCCAAAATTCTGGAGGCAATATTTCGGGATTCATCATTGTCTTCATACCTCCTGTGTCTAAGAATCCGATTGCTTTCACCGGCTTAGCATACTTAGACGTTAGTAAGGAGACCTGCACATGCGGAGGACAAATATCAGTTAATGAATTATTACTTGAAGCTTCAGTAAGATTAAAAACTGGTAAGCATGATTCTTGTTCAGAATCATTTTCAGAAGTCTCAAGTTCAGAATCTGTAATTTCAATGGCAAAGGCAGTATCCTGATTGGGATGGCTTTGCTCGGAGAACACCGATTCGACATCAGATTCTGGATGGTCCACCATTAATTGTGTTACAAGCTTCGGAGCCTTGGCCTTCTTTGTTGGTCAATTCCTGGCGAAATGGCCTTTCTTTTGCAGACGTAGCATCTATCTTATTTTCTTTTGAGAGATGCCTTCCATATGAAATATTTCAGATTCTTCTTTGATTTGTGTCTTTTCTGCTTCAAAGGTTTCTTCTTTGTTGTTTTGCCCCTGCAGTTGCATTTCTTTGATTTGGGGCACCCAATCTCATAATTTCTATTGCAGATCTTCTCGAGTTTCTTTTTCCTGTGGAAGAAGTTTTCCACGACTTTAATTCGTTCAAAGAGCTTCTCGAGACATGTGAATATGGCTTGGTGGATTTCTGCAAGTCCTAGGTTCGCCAGAGTGCTTCCTGAAAGCTCAATCATTTTGTAGTGCCTATTGAGGTCCTTAGGCCTTAAAGAACAACATTTCATCTTGAAAACATCTGTTCTCGCCTGCTTGATTTCAAGAGAATAATCACCTACAAATTCCTTAAATTTCACATTAATCCAAAAGTCCAAAGAATTTGTAAGTAGTAAATTCCTGTCAGTGGCATCTAAAGATATAAACCAATCATGTAATGTGCCAACATATCTACTAAAGAATTCAGACAGGATATGGTTCAGAGATACTCCTTTTAACAACAGTGTATGAACCCAGGCTGACATTTCTTTGAACCTTTCTCTCCTTTTGTTGACTGGAATGTCATCAAAGGTGAAACAAGTTGTCTTTGTCGGTTTCTCTGGAGGAGTGGGTTGAGGAGATGGTGGTTTGTTATCTCCCATGGATTCCTCTTCAGTGTCTCGTTCATGGCTATGATGGACTTTAGCATATGTGGTTGATCCTAAAGGACCTGGAGTGATCATGAGGATTCCTGAAACATCCATCTTCTCTTCTGCAGATTCGGTTGACTCGATGAGGATGTTTCAGACATAGACAAGTCGCAGGGGGTCTGTTGAAAAGTCATCAGACTGTAAACTTTCACTTGAATCTTCGGAGGGAGTTGAAACTTCATCAGACACTGGATCTTCATTTGAGTCTTCGGAAGGTGTTGAAGTTTCATCGGGCTCACGGTCTTCCACGGAGGCTGTAAGAATTTTATCTGGTTGGAAAGACACCGTGAGCTATGGAGAATTATCTGGCAAGGCAGCATCAGTCTGTCCTGTGGATCTCGTCGGAATGATTGGATCAGATTGCCTTGCAAAACTTGTTGGAATAATCGGGTTGGATTGCCTTGAAAAGTTTGTCTGAGTGACCGGATTTGAGTGCTTTGCAAAGTTAGCTGGAGTGACCGGATCAAGTTATCTTGCTGGAATTGGTCCTTGTTGGACCGAAGCCTTGAGGTCTTCATTTCATAGAGATTGACGCTGGACCTCAACTGAATAGACAGCTGCCTTCGCCATGTCTTTAGAAGAATGTCTGGAACTTTCTGGTCGGAAGGCCTCAATCTGGGTAGTTGAGCGTGTATGCTTCTTCTTTGTTGTTGGAGGAACATATGGATGCTCCTTTGCATAGTTTACCCAAAATTCTGAGTCTAGCATGCTGTAATAAACAACCTTTTCGGCTCTGGGTAGGACAGAGCTTCGTGGTCCGCCAAAGAGCGGAGTTGGTTTATGGAAGGTTGGACGATTGCTGGGGATGCTGAGCATGGAGAAGCCTTGTGACGGAGATAACGGAGCCGGGGCTTCCTGAGACTTTCTCAATTCATAATTTTCAAGTTGTCTTTTCAAGTCTTGGATTTCATGTCGTTTGTCGTTTTCTTTTGCATCACCTATTGCACCACCTATGTTACTACCCTATCGAAATTGAAGTTCACAGTTTTAAAATGTTTTCCTAATCATTTTGGCGACACACTACTATGGCGTTATCTCACGCTCTTTCAAACAGCTCAGGATTGGTATGATGATTGCTGCCAAGACCTCCCAGGCAATCCAGCAAAGATATACCAAGTGTACATTGTGCATTTGGATTATCTTATGGCAAGGCACACAGAATTTCAACGAAGCTATTACAAGCCCATGCCTTCTCTAGCAAATGGACCATATCCAAAGAATCACTATCCCAGCCATTCATGGTTAGAGCTCGTGATGAACTTTTTGAACACTTGAAGTCCAAAAATGTACTCCAACAAACACCAGGTGCAGCTTATACGGACATCTTTGAACAAGATAGCCAGCCCGAAGAAGACTATGTTTGGGATGGATATCCATCACATTGGAATATTCACATTCCGAAAGATTACCAATGGTGTCCCTTGTTCCAAGATCATGCAAGTCAGCTGCAAGAAACCCTAAAGTTCTCCAACATCCTCAACGCACATGTCACTAAGAACAGTCCAAGATCAGCCATGAAAAGTATGTCAGATGGAAGGAATAACCCAAACAGTCCCATATTGAAGGTTTCGGCAAAAAAAGGAAGATTCATCTTAGGTCTGGATTATCTACAGTGTATCAATTCACATGGAGCAGAAAATTTCAGATTCTTGGTTGTTCCTTTCAATCGAAAGTCACATGAGTTCCTGTTATTCTCACCCTAGACGTCCTCAGCAAAAGTTTCAGCCAAAATAGAAGGATTTTGCCATCGGAATTTTCTATTAAGGAGCCTCTACTGTTCGTCCAGCTTTAGTGTTTCGTCCAAGTATCAATAACCGGCCAAGGAAGCAAACTTATCAAGATAGAAAATTTTCTGCCAAGAGGGTTTTCTACTATTGAAGAGTTTTGTTTCACTCAGCCAAGTTTTCAGAATTTGTTTCGTCCAACCTTCTACAAGTTATTTCCTTGTTTTGTCCAATTTCTAGAAGAATAAAATGCTGTCTCCCGTGCAAGGAACGAACAGCCAACAAGGATGTCCAGCCATGTTCTCCCAACAGTACATGCTGAATGTTCCCTTCAGGTTTTTGTCTCCAAGCACAGCTCGTTGTTTCTCCCTTCATGCAAAAGAATGAAGCTATCCATTATGGATGAAATGCTCTACCACGTCTCCACATTGTGCAGCAATGTCTTCAACCTTTTGCAGCCTGTTTGTCCGTTTCTTCCATGTGTCCTTTCAAGAATAATGTTGAAGTCACTCAGCCATGCAATGTTCGGTCATCTCAGCCATGTTGCCAGCTTTGGCTTCACAAGTAGTTTGTCTTATTTGTTTTATTAGGTACGTGTCTTGTAGGGTTTTCCCCAAGTGTTACGTGTGTTGCATTTTTACTTCCATATTATATTTGTATAGGTTACGTGTCTTGTTTACATGTATTTTTACTTTCGTATGGTATTTGTCGAAGTAATGTAATCTATCCAAAAGAACGTTGTGAGTCGGCCATTACCATCTATAAAATGGCATGACATCTAATCCTTAAGGATAGGCTAAGTTGGATAGGAAATAGGCTAGTCTCAATCGAGAAACCATCTAGCCGAGAGTTCTAAGTTTCTTTTAGAGTGTCTACTATAGTCTTGTATAGTGTCTACTGTAAATATTTTCCGAGCAATAATATGATGAGTGTTTTCCTTTCAATGGAGTTCTAAACCTTTCATCTCTCTCTTCCGAAATCTTTTTGAATTCCTAAAGGAGTCTATGAACCCTGATAGTAATCCGCGGTTATAGGTGATTCTATAACAACCATAGATGAGAGCAAGTACATCCCTTGAGTGGCGAGTTAGAGGAAACGGAAAAGTACACGCTTAGCCAAGGAGGGCCTCTAGGGGAAAAGAGAAGTACTCATGAGCCGTGTCCAGGGGTAGGTGCTTGAACGCCGTTGGTATCAGAGCCAGAACACAGCGTTCCGGTATGCAAACTTTCATTTTGCAGGGGGGGAAGAAATAAGGATTTTTAGACTCTAGAGGGATGACAGAGAAAGAGTAGGGAGAGAAAGGAAACAGTCATGAAAAATCCTCCAGGTTCCAGTTCTAGTTCCCAGCTCGTTAATATTTCCAGTTCTTTATCTTTACCTAAACTTTCTTTACATTCTGCAAACATAGGTAGTCTTGTTGAATATTCTACTATTCCAGAGTCGGTCTCTGTAGAGGAATCAGTCCCTCCTCTTATGAGTCCATATAACATTTACAAAAAGAGAGGATCCTTTCCACCAGGTATCAGATCTATTCGACAGTTACTCAGATCCACAGTCCCGAAGACAAAGGAGTATGTCCAGTATTCAAAGATTGACCAATGCGACATTCCATACTCCTCCAAAGAACAATAACATACTTCCGGAGATGATAGCACAATGGAGAGCCGAAGGATACACACACCTTCTCCATGGTGGTGTCATACTGGTCCTCACTTATGGCGGCCGGAAAGGCCACCCAGTCATTGCCCATATCGCACTCCTGGATTCAAGATTTCTCAGCCACGAGCAGGCAGTTATGGGCAAGGTAATCTCTATACTCAACTCGGGAAGTGTTGTTATGACACTGTTCCCAAATTATGCTATATCTCTCCAAGATCCTAATTTGTGCTCAGCCCTAAAGGTTCAACTCCAACTCACCTGCACATCTCTCACTCCTACCCCGATGATGGCGACTTTGCATCATTAGATGGTCTATCGACTTCAGAACCATGCCTTGGATCTACATAACAGCGGATCTCCAGATGCTCTAATGATCCTGGCAGACTTAGCCACTGAAGTCCCCACCTTGGTCAAAATTCCAAGACAAATCAGAAGGGAAGATCTATAGAAACTTATGCCCGTAGAATGGATTACCAATTATTAGAATCTTTACCGACAACAGGAACCAGTTCAAGCAACAATATCAGCCTTTCAAAGGCTACCAGACGGACATGTTTAGACTTCTTTTAAAGTTCCTCAGAAGGATGAATCCAGACAGATCTTCACACAATTGATGCTCAGGACATATGACCCGGGAGATCAGAGCATGCAAAAAAAGGTCCCAATATCCTCCTTTGACCACTTGGCGGAACCAAGCTACACATCTCACATCAATGGTCATTTTATATGGGATGTCCCTGGATTTGGTCTCTCTGACCCAGAATGCTCGTGTGAAGAAGATAGCTCAGATGAGGAAGATGAAGTTCCAAAGAGGAAGAGGCGATCCAAAATAAAATCAGGTAGATGTTCAAACAGACAACCTCCACCCGATGATGATGAAGGCAAGCCGGCGGCAATGACTGTTCCAAGGCCTTTTACAGGCTTTGAAGATTTTCACAGCCCTCATCCGAGAAGATCAGCCTTATTACCGATGGCAAAAGAAAATCCTCAATCGATCTATCCGTCCATCAAGAAGATCTTAAGACAGACGAAAGAGTATCACAAACCATCCTCTTGCCACAAGAAGTCAGAAAAGATTACTCAAAGCAAGTCAACTCCTATACCATGCATGATGAACCGACCCTCTAGGAGTACCTATGCTTCAGACTTTCCACCGTTGGAAAGGAGAGAGAACGAGCCAGAAAGACGAACCTCCCGAAATTACATATCTCAGAAGACAGTTGATGAATACGGGAGACATGTTCCTCTCAACCAAGCAGAAGAAGTCCTCAACTGGCAGACTGACAATGCTATGGCTCAGAATCGTGTCCTGACACGAATTGAGGATCGAGTCAACCAAGTTGAGAAAAAGATTGACCACGTAGAGAAGCTCTATCTCGACCTGGTGAACAGATACAACACTCTTGATCGAGACCTCAAAGAGATGATCCAGACCGTCACCACCTATTGCAGCGAATTTGACGAAAATCGACATGAAATCCGAGACTTGAAAAGACAACTCGAAAATTATGAATTGAGGAAGTCTCAGGAAGCCCCGGCTCCGTTATCTCCATCACAACGCTTCTCCATGCTCGGCATCCCCAGCAATCGTCCAACCTTCCATACGCCAACTCCATTTTTTGGCGGATGTCCGACCCAGAGCCGAAAAGATTGTTGATTACAGCATGCCAGACTCAGAATTTTGGCTAAACTGGGCGAAGGAGAATCCATATGTTCCTCCAACAACAAAGAAGAAGCATACATGCTCAACTACCCAGACTGAGGCCTTCCGACCAGAAAGTTCCAGACATTCTCGTAAAGACAAGGCAAAGGCACCTGTCTATTCAGATGAGGTCCAGCGTCAATCTCCAAGAAATGAAGACCTCAAGGCTTCGGTCCAAGAAGGACCAGTTCCAGCCAGACAACCTGATCCTGTCACTCTAGACGTCCTCAATAAAAGTTTCAGCCAAAATAGAAGGATTCTGCCATCAGAATTTTCTATTAAGGAGCCTCTACTGTTTCGTCCAGCTTTAGTGTTTCGTCCAAGTATCAATAACCGGCCAAGGAAGCAAACTTATCAAGACAGAAAATTTTCTGCCAAGAGGGTTTTCTAGTATTGAAGAGTTTTGTTTCACTCAACCAAGTTTTCAGAATTTGTTTCGTCCAACCTTCTACAAGTTATTTCCTTGTTTTGTCCAGTTTCTAGAAGAATAAAATGCTATCTCCCATGCAAGGAACGAACAGCCAGCAAGGATGTCCAGCCATATTCCCCCAACAGTACATGCTAAATGTTCCCTTCAGGTTTTTGTCTCCAAGCACAGCTCGTTGTTTCTCCCTTCGTGCAGAAGAATGAAGCTATCCATTATGGATGAAATGCTCTGCCACGTCTCCACATTGTGCAGCAAAGTCTTCGACCTTAAGCATCACCTTTGCAGCCTGTTTGTCCGTTTCTTCCATGTGTCCTTTGAAGAATAATGATGAAGTCACTCAGCCATGCAATGTTCGGTCATCTCAGCCTTGTTGCCAGCTTTGGCTTCACAAGTAGTTTGTCTTATTTGTTTTATTAGTTACATGTCTTGTAGGGTTTATCCTAAGTGTTACGTGTCTTGCATTTTTACTTCCGTATTGTATTTGTACAGGTTACGTGTCTTGTTTACTTGTATTTTTACTTTCATATGGTATTTGTCCAAGTAATGTAATCTGTCCGAAAGAAAGTTGTAAGTCGGCCATTACCATCTATAAAATGGCATGACATCTAATCCTTAAGAAAAGGCTAAGTTGGATAGGAAACCATCTAGCCGAGAGTTCTAAGTTTCTTTTAGAGTGTCTACTATAGTCTTGTATAGTGTCTACTGTAAATATTTTCCGAGCAATAATATGATGAGTGTTTTCCTTTCAATGGAGTTCTAAACCTTTCTTCTCTCTCTCCCGAAATCTTTTTGAATTCCTAAAGGAGTCTATGAACCCTGATAGTAATCCGCAGTTATAGGTGATTATATAACAACCATAGATGAAAGCAAGTACCACCCTTGAGTGGCGAATTAGAGGAAACGAAGAAGTACCAGCTTAGCCAGGGAGGGCGTCTAAGGGAAAAGAGAAGTACTCATGAGCCGTGTCTAGGGGTAGGTGCTTGAACCCCGTTGACTTTTTTTTTTTTTTTTCACGAATTGAATGTTTGATGACAGGTGAATAATTGAAGGTGATATAAGGATATAAGGAAGGTGGTGAATGATATATAAAAGTAAAAAAAATAAAAAAATAAAAAAATAATAAAAGAGAGAAAAGGAAAGTGCTTTCATTTGTATAAATTAAAAATTAGAGTATAATGAGAGATAAAAAAATGCTCGATTATAAAAGGAAAGACCGGAAGAGCCACAAAAGGAGTTGGTGAAAGATGGAGATTATTAATTCATTTTGATAATATTTGTCAGATGAGTTTTGGCTTTAAATTTTGAACTTATCTATTCTCTTATACTATAAATTTGATTATTCTTATCCTTTGTTTATAGCCAAGTCCAAATGTCTAATATTACAAGCCAAAAGTCCTATTTGACCAAAGTAGATCTATTTCTATCATTAGTGGAGAGTGTGTGGATTGACAAGCTTATGGTTGTGATTTCTTCTTTAAAGGCTCATTGTGTTATTCTTTATTGAGATAGTTTGATTTATTGATCTTGTCTTTGGTTTGATTCAAATTATTTTCAAAACTTGAAGATTAAAAGATTTTTGGTTATGTTGGATAAAGAATTGAGTATTTCTTGCCTAAATTATGTGAAATTTTCATACACCATGCACTTACTTGTTTTAATGGGATTTGTGGTTTGGATAATGATTAATTACATATTTTGGTTCATGTCTTGTGTTTGATTTGAAGATTATAATATGAGGCCTTGTGTTGTTTTTATTGTTATTGTTGTTGTTGATTAAAGATAAATTTGCTTGAAGACAAGCAAAAGTCCAAGTGTGGGGGAATGATTTGTACATAATTATGTTAAATTTTATATCCATTTTATGTCGTTATCTTACATAACTGAGCTTAATTATGTCATTTTAGATATATTTTACTTTCCAATGCTTGATTTTTGTTTGTAAGAATATTTGGATAAAAAATGCTTGAGAAATTACCAAGTTTGTACGAGGATCTTGTCCGAAACAAACTATGGAGCGATGAAGCAGAGTACTGGATGCGAATGCAGGAGCAGGCCATCCAACCCCAGACGACGTTGACTAGGACGAAGACTTTCAATTTTATTATTTTCCTAAACGACTTCTTTTTGTATTAGCCTTCTATTTTATTATTAGACTTTTATTAGATAATTACTTATTTATAGGGAGTCTCTACTCCTATAAATAGGTTTTTATTTTCATAGTGTTAGATAGACAATTTAAGATTGATTTCTTGAGGATTTTCAAAGAAAAAAGGGCAGATTTTTACTTTCTCTTTTCTTATGTATTTTTTGATTTTGTTAATCATGTGTTATGAGTAGTCCTCTTTTGTTAACAAAAACATGAAGTACTTTATTTTGATATAGGGTTCGAGATTTGGTTTGTTTTTCTATTTAATATTTGATCTTCATTATTATGTATTTGTGCAATTCTTTTTTTCGTCTTATTAATTATATTTATTGATTTAGCCTGATCACCTAGATTAATTTGCATGATTATACTACTAGGGTTTAAATATTATCGCTAAGATTGACAAATCCACAAGTAGCAACTATTGTTGAAATTTGGTTTGACCAACAACTTTATTTGATAATAGAGAATTATTGAATCACATTGTATGAATTAAAACTACTTTGTTTATGTAATTTGTCATTGCGATGCCTTCATGCTTATGCAATTTAATTGATTAAATATATTGCTCACTACAACATAGGTTTAATTTATTAATTTAGGGATTTTAATTCTTGCTACCAAAGTAGATTTATTTAAAAGATAGAAATTTGAGAGTTAAGACAAATTCTAAAACCAGCTACTTAATTGTGTTATTTGATCAATGATTGGTCCCATAACAATTGACCTACGGATTGTTTATTGTTATCTGCTCTCTCATCTATATTCTCTTTTTTTAAATTAGCTTTTAAATACTTTGTTTGATTTTATTTTATAAACTCTTTCAAAAATTTTCCCTTTTTGTTACTTATTAATTGGTTTTTATTAAACTAACATTCAATTTTTTGTGGTTTTGATCCTACTTGCCCTAACTGCGTTAGTTTTCTTAAAAAAGTTTAAGTTGTTTATGTTACACCGCACGGTCAGCCATTTGGTAGTCAATTGTTTCTTCAAAATTTCCCCACTTGTTCGAAACTCATGAAGGCATAGGAATCTGGGTTTCCTCTGATCTGTTCCTTCTAAAACTAGGGCTGAAGATTCACGAGGGCCTTGCTGAGATTGTCTTGTTTTCCCAGACAATAGATATGTGGTTTGCGCGATCGGGGTTCCTGGCCAAATTGGGTCCCAAACATGAAATGAGGGGAAAGATGAAAGTGAAATACTTAATTTGCCCCTCAAACAAATCAGAGACAAGTCTCCGGTGTTTTTTACTGGAAAATGAGAAAAAAGATTAAAAATGCATCCCGTAATATATTGGGGGACCTAGAAAATTAAAAAAAATATTTGGATGAAGGATACCAAACGTAATATATTTGGGAACTAAATACGCCAATTATCCTTATGATTATTTCTCCAATTACTACCTTCATCCCACAATATAAAGCATTAGCAGCTTTTTCATATGGATTAAGAAACAATAAATGTATGTTTGTTATGTCTAATATACCCTTTATCTCTCATATTTATTAGAGCAATTGTATTTCTTCACAAAAAATGGAAGAGGACATTAAATGGATGGTAAGAAAGGAAAAAACATAATAAATATGTACTATAAATTGTAAAATAACTTATATTGTCTGAAAAACAAAAGATGGTAAAACGATTTATACTTAGGACGAAGGGAATAATATTTTTTCTTGCACTAAAATATCTCTTATAATAAATAAGGCTCATATGAAAATTTATAAAGTTGAAATTAGAAAATTTTTATTAAATGCTCATTGGGAAGTAGAAAAGACTGAACATACTTCTTGAAAATATAAAACGACTTTTAAATTGAGATAAAAGGGCTTTTCAAAAAGAAAAGGAGGAAGTATAAGTAATAACTAATTTGCCACAACAACTCTCTCTTAGATGACAACTAATTTGAGATCTAGGGATTATACTTCCTTGAACTACTGCGTTTATAGATTTTTTTTTCCATCGTTGGATCATTACCTTACTATTTTTCTTTTCCATCAATTTTTGCCTGTTCTAGGAAAGAAAAGGCAAAAGCACCAGTGCAGCCAGATGAAGTCCAACATGAATTTACAAGGAAAGATGAATTCAGGACTCCGGTATATCAAGACGAATTCAGGACCCCAATCCAGCAAGGACCTCTTTAGACGTATCCCACAAAGTAGCCTAATCTGGCTTTTCCAACAAGTCCCACCTTTTCCAGCAAGTTCCACAAGACAACCTGATCTGGCTTCAACAAATCACCCTCCGTAGCTCACGGTGTCATATCATGCTGATAAAGTTCTAACAACTTCTAAAGAAGACCCCATGTCTGATGAAACTTCAACACCTTCTGAAGACTCAAATGAAGATACGATGTCTGATGAAGTTTCAACACCTTCTGAAGACTCAAATGAAGATCTAATGTCTGATGGAGTTTCAACACCTTTTGAAGTCTCAAATGTCAACCCAATGTCTAAAACATCCTTAGAAAGCTTTTCCGAGTCTACTGAGTCCGGAGACGAAAAGATGGACATTTCAGGGATCCTTATGACTACTCCAAGTCCCTCGAGATTGACCACACATGTTAAAGTCCAACAGAGCCATGAAGGAAGTAAGGATGATGAATCTATGACAGACAATCAATCACCGTCTCCACAACCAGCTCCTCCGGAGAAATCTTTGAAGTTAACTTGTTTCCCCTTTGATGACATTCCAGTTAGCAGAAGACGTGAAAGGTTCCAAGAGATGTCAGCATGGGTTCATACACAGTTATTAAAGGGGATATCTCTGAATCATATCTTGTCTGAATTTTTTAGTCGTTCTGTTGGCCCATTACATGATTGGTTTATATCTTTGGATGCCATTGATCGAAACTTATTGGTTACAAGTTCTTTGGACTTTTGGATTAATGTGATATTTAAAGAATTTGTAGGTGACTATTCCCTTAACATCAAACTGGAGAGAACAGACTTTTTCAAGATGAAATGTTTTTCTTTGAGGCCTAAGGACATCAATAGGTACTACAAAAAATTGACAGAAATCTATTATGGCCTTGGTGGAATGAAAGACCCAAATCTCAAATAGGTGTACATTTCCTCACTTCCAGAAGAGATCCAACTAGAGTTGAACAAAATGATTGAGCTAACTGGAAACACTTTGGCAAATCTTGGACTTGTAGAGATCCACCAAGCTACATTCACATGTCTTGAGAAGCTCTGTGAAAGAAGAAAAGTCATGGAGAATTTCTTTCTCGAGAAGATTTGCAACAGAAATTACGAGATTGGGTGCCCTAACTCAAAGAAGTGCAACTGTAAGGGCAAAGTCACGAAGAAAAGACATTCGAATCAAAGGAAGTACAAATCAAAGAAAAATCTTAAGTACTCTAGATGGAAAGCATCAACCAAACGGAAATCCGACAGATGCTTCTTCTTCAAGAAGAAGGGCTATTTCGCAAAGAATTGTCCAAACAAAAAGGCCAAAGCTTTGAAGCTTGTCTCTCAACTAATGGTGGAACATCCAGAATCTGATGTTGAATCAGTGTTCTCTGAGCAAATCCATCCCGACCAAGATACTATCTTTGCGATTGAAATTACAGATTCTGAGTTTGAAGCTTCTGAAAATGGTTTTGAACAAGAATTATGTTTACCAGTTTTTAATTTTACTGAAGTTTCAAATATTAATTCTTTAACTAATATTTGTCCTCCTCATGTGCAAGTCTATTAGTTAACCTCAAAGTACGAACAACCATTCAAAGCAAGCGGATTCTTAGACACAGGAGCCATGAAGACAATGATAAATCCAGATATTCTTCTAGCAGAATTCTGGACAAATATTGATGCCCAATTCCAAGCAGCAAACGGAGAAATATTCCAGTTCAGTCTTATTTCAAAATAAGCGATTGGAATAAAGTTTTTCCCTGATTGCATAATTTGGATCAAAGTTTTCGGGAATAAACTTCATGGTAAAGATGTTCTTATTGGATGAGATGTTTATACAAAAGCTGAAAGAGTACGAGTCCTTCCTCACGGCATCCAATACAAACATCACTTTCAACCCTTTACTCCTGTTACTAATATGTTTGCTATTTCAGATACTATTGGCAAATTTCTATCAATAGCTAACATGTTAAAAAAATTTTGTGCAGATTCTCATGCCGACTTTAAGCACAAAAACCCGCTTTGGAAAAATGAATTGTTCTTTGTTAAGCTTCCTTTTAAGCTTAATGAAGATATCAATTCGACTAAAGCAACACACTCACTGATAACTCCTGATGATCTTAAGCTTGCTCAAGAAGAGTGTGCACAACTACTACAGCAAGGTTTAATCGAGCTAACTAATTCTAGTTGGGCTTGTCAAACCTTTTATGTAAACAAAAGAAGTGAGCAAGTCAAAGGTAAGAACAGGTTAGTCATCGACTATAAACCTTTAAACCAGTTTTTGAAAGATGATAAGTTTCCGCTCCCATGGATTCAAAACCTTTTTACTCATTTAGCGGGAGCAAAAGCATTTTCAAAGTTTGATTTGAAAGCTGGTTTTTGGCAATTAGGAATTGCACCTGATGAACGATATAAAACTGCTTTTTGCATTTCCAATGGTCAATATCAATGGAAGGTGATACCATTTGGGCTGAAGGTAGCTCCTTCAATTTTTCAGAAAGCAATGATAAAAATTTTTCAGCCTATCCTTCACAGTGCTTTGATTTACATTGATGATATCCTTCTCTTTTCAAAAGACGATGAAGCCCATTTGTTATTGTTAGAACAGTTCTTTGACATCGTCAAATCTCAGGGTATCATGATCTCAGAAAAGAAAAGCTCCATCGGCCTTCATGAGATTGAATACTTCGGTATGAAAATCTTAGACGTTAAAGTCCAGCCAGGTCCTCACCTTGTTGAAACCCTTCCTTCATTCTCAGATGAGAACCTGTCTGTAAAAGAGATCCAACAATTCCTTGGCATCATTAACTACATCAAAGCCTTCCTTCCGAACTCATCTAAATATACCAGTATGTTGTCCAAACCTCTGAAAAAGAAACCACCTGCTTGGAATCATGAATAAACCCTAGCTATTCAAGCCCTCAAACAAAAGTGTCAGGAACCCCTTCCACTTCACATTCCTTCTGGTATTCTAAAGTCTTTCGATACCTCTCGTGAAATCTTTTTGAATTCCTAAAAGAGTCTGTTGTTCCTTCCAATATTCCCATATTAGTAGGTGAAACACTCATGATATTATTGATCGAAAAATATCGTTCAATATTGAACTATATTGAAACACCCATATTAGTAGTAGTAATATTTTCCGAAAGGTAAAAAGAGAGAGAGAGATCAAAGATCTTGTTCTTGAGAAAAATTTTTAAAAAAGTGAATTCTTATTGTGAGTATCATTGTGGATATTTGATCAAAGTGTTGTGTAGAGATTGAATTATTGATGTATTGAAGTTGATTTAGCTATTGTTTATGTCAATTGAAATCAAAAGGGCATGGAATTATTGAATCATATATCAAAATTGGATCACATTTTCATTGACCTAAAGGTGTTTGATGAAATCTGTTTTTCAAATTTCTTTGGATTCTTAATGCTTTATCAATTGCCTTCTGATGGTTGATCTACTTGTTCGAAACTCTTATATCTTTGGTTCTTGTTTCTTAAGCTTTATTGGTCAATTGATTGAGTTGTGTGGATTATTTGATATTCTTGTCCCAGTAGTTTGCATTGATCTAGTGAGTTAACTAAGAACTTAAAAGAAGAGTTGAGTGGTAAAAGGCAAAAGGAGTGAGCTTATTAGAGTGAGAAAGAGCCATTTGAATGAATGATACATGAGGGAAAGTTGAGCTGTGTAGATATATATATATATATATCCCCAGTTTTTTTGTGTTTTCTTTGTAGCAAAATCATGACAAGAGGTGCACCATCTTCATAATAAGTATCTAATATAGAGTTG
>JAOXNR010053128.1:0-14875 GCA_028571225.1 Parsonsia alboflavescens
ACCAAATTTAAAACTAAAAAATACTTCCTCCATCCGAATTTGAATGTCCCGTATTCATTAATAAAATTAAAATTTGCAAAAGTAAAACCATTTCTAAAAGAAATTGAAGAAGAATGTGAAACATCTAATATAATAAAATTTATAGATACTATTAAGTGTACAACTTTTCAAAAATGGTATATACCTATAACTTTCAAAATTGAATATTTCGTAATAGAAGTCACTATCTTGTTAGATTCAGGAGCTGATCAAAATTGTATTCAAGAAGGAATAGTATCAACAAAATATTATGAGAAAACTTCCACGAGATTATATTCAGCATCTGGAAATAAATTGAATATAAATTATAAATTGTTTAAAGCACATATTTGCAATGAACAATTTCATTTTAATAATTCCTTTATTTTAGTAAAAGATTTGATTGAAGAACTTATATTAGGAACTACTTTTATTACTTAGATTTATCCATTTGAAGTAAATGAAATAGTTGTTCTTTCTAGAATATGAACTATTAAAATTACTTTTCCTTTTCTAAATAAACCAACCTATAAATTTGTAGATAATATAAGAAGTAGAAAATTTAATCAAACTGAATTTCTAAAAGAAGAAGTAAAATAAAAGAATCGAAAATCAATTGCTTGATAAAGAAATCAAAAATAAAATTTCTGATATAGAAAACAAAATTAAAAAGGAAGTTTGCTCTAATATACCTACAGCCTTTTGTAATAGGAAATTTCACGAAGTAGAACTACTTTACATTGATGAATTTAATGAAAAGAATATCCCTACTAAAGTTAGGCCTATTCAGATGAATCTGGAATTAATAGAAACTTGTAAAAAGGAAATCCAGGATCTATTAGATAAAAGAATTATTAGAGAATTTAGATCACCGTGGAGTTGTTCAGCATTTTAAGTGAATAATAATGCTGAAAAAGAAAGGGGTGCTCCCAGATTAGTCATTAATTATAAACCTTTAAATAGTGTATTAAAATGGATTAGGTATCCTATACCCAATAAAAGAGATTTACTTAAAAGATCAATTAAATCTGTTATTTATAGTAAATTTGATATGAAATCAAGATTTGGCAAATTAAGATAGTAGAAAAGGATAAATATAAAACTGTTTTTAATGTACCTTTTGGACAATATGAATGGAATGTAATGACATTTGGATTAAAGAATGCCCCTTCTGAATTTCAGAAGGTAATGAATGATACCATTAACCCACGTACTAGTTTTAAAATAGTATGTATTGACGACATGTTAGTTTTTAGTGAGTCACTAGAACAACACTTTTCTGGACATAGTCAGGAAAAATTGGCTGGTAGTAAGTGCCAATGGGTTGAAGTTAGCCATGATTTGGATAGAGATCTTTACAAGCCTATTACTAGATCCATTGAATTTGTAGATAGATTTATTGATGAGATTAAGGATAAGGCTCAATTGCAGAGATTTCTAGGATGTTTGAATTATGTGGCAGATTTCTTTCCCAATTTGAAATTCATTTGTAAACCACTTTATGATTGTCTCAAAAAGAATCCAGTTGCTTGGGGTTGGAACAGACCCAAACCGTTCAGCATTTGAAACAACTTGTCAAAAAACTTCCATGTCTCAGTATCTTTATAACTCAGGCAAATATGATTTCTTCTTTCAAACAAATTCTTATTTTATTTGTAAAATTTTTAGGATTCAACCTTAAAGTTGATGCCCCTTCATTGGTGGAGCCAACAAGTAGAGTTGTAAATATTTATATTGAATGGATCACTTTTTGGCAATTAAGATCCAATTGTTATTATTTGATCTTTGTAGAAATATTCAAAATAGTAGCCGAATCATCTCAGAAGGAAATAGCCTTTGGCCCTTATCACCTCAAAACCTATCCAAAAAATGCGTACCTTTCTTTCAAAACTAAATTTGACTTGAACCCAGATCATCAATGTTTGATTGACAATCTTTGGAATTTGAAATCAAAACAACAATTTCCTAGTATCCTAAAAGCCTTAGCAGGACACTTGGTTTACCTCACCTCTTTAGTACAATTGAAGACTGAAGAAATTGAAAAACAAGAAATAATTCAATTTGTTAGACAGGAAGAAGATTAAAAGGAAATGGATTGGCGGAAATTTCCGACAAACTTGTATGAAGTAAAAGAAGTGATTTATAGCCGCCATTTGTTAAGGACCAAACAGGACGAGCAAATAGCCATGCAGAAATTATTCGAAGAATTAGTCACATTGGAAAAATCACCTTCACTTCGAGCTACTCTCAGAATCCTTACATTTATTGGAGAACCAAACTCAAGAGTTCATGGGTATTCAGTAATAAAGCTTTGCATACATTTCAAGCATTGGAAATAACAGACATTCAAAGGAATATCTATATCTATATCGAAACTTTTGGAATACGGCACGATCTCTAGAATTACTGTTCCAAAAAAGAAATTTGAAAAAATCACAGGACATAGAGCCGTAGATTGGATCATCCATAAAGGAATGCACCTAGGATGGGAACTCATGGATATGTCAACATTAAGATTTTTGCTATTCCTCCAAGTTTTTTCCCTTAATATCCTAAAGACTCTAAAACAGTTATGTTAATTGAACACATGAGGTTCTGGAAACCGTTATTTGAAGAAAAATCTTGAAATATTCATTTGTTCCCTGAAAATATTCACTCTATTGCAGAACAACTAGAATTCTACCGAGCAGCAATTGTTGATCATCCAACAGATCTTTGGCATGATAATTTGGCCTACTGTGATAAAAATGCTAAAATCTTCATCCCTTAGTATTGAAGAATTGTTATGCCACATTTTGACATCTTGAAAGAAGAACACTCTCTGATGGATTATCTTAACGCAATTTCTGTAGTATCAAAAACCATCATTCAAGGAGACAAATATGATCAAGAAAGGATTCACAAGCACAAATTACACACCATTGCTTAACAGAATCAGCAAAAAAATGACACTTGAACCCGAGGGGAAGAAACTTGAATTTGGAGAGCATTTGAAGACAAAAATGAATTGAGTACTTGAAGAAAGAAGGACCGATTGAAGATGTAAAGGCAATAGAAAATTTTTTGACACTTGAAGACAAAAGAAGATAAAAACAAAAGATAAAAAAGAAAAAAAAATCATAACATACTTGAAGACTTGGAGTTTCGATCAAAGAAGGAAGCAAAAGAAGCCAAGAAACATTTGAAGATAAGAAGATAGCTGGCAAGAATAATTGAAGAATGGCAGACAACTTTATTAAAGTCATTTGTTTTATTTACAATAATTGTACTTTACTTTTCATACAGTTAGTAGAATTATTTTTAATTACTGTTTTGGACTTAAAAGAATTATTTTGAAGTCCGCTCTGATACCACTGCGGGGAAGGATTGTTTGAAATACTGTTAAAAACTATTTTTCAAAACATTTTAATAAAATACCTTCAAAATAAAATAAAACTTACAAATATTAAAGAAAGCTTTTGAATGCTTGAACTTCAAATAATTTTCATTCAAATTTTGGTGTAAAGAGAGAGAGTACAAAGTTTGGGAGCTTTCAGAAAGTTTTACAAGGGATAATGCGTTCTCAAATTCGCCGTGCCTAGCACCTTACATTTCAGCCAATTTATAAGCTTTTATAAATGACTTCAAATTGAGTTTTCAGGTCCAAAACAGTAGATTCAAATAATTCTAGCTACTTTTTAAAAGTAAAGTACAATTATTACAAATAAAACAAACAACTTTAATACAGTTGTTGGCTAATCTTCAATTATTTTTGCCAGTTGTCTTCCAAATGAGATGACTTCAATTTGTCATTCTCTTCAACTTTCCAGAATCTAGTACATTAGACAAAATAATAGACACACCAGATGGTAGTGTTCAACTAAAATTTAAAAGACCTACAACACTAACAAAAAGTAGAAAATCTTTTTTTGAAACATCGACTAGTTATTCTCCTAAACTTGAACCGAATAGAAACACTAGACTTAACCTAGATTTTAACAAGGAAATTCCCAAAGTAAATTATGAAGATAATATTAGTCAGGTTTCCAGAAGTCCAACATACTTAGAAATGAAATGGAAAACATAGATGATCAATTATTAGTTATTAGTTCTAAAAAGGAATTTGAACTAGATAAACCTTTACTTCGAAAATTATTTTACAGTAAAGAAAATAAGATTAAAAGAGATTGGTTTTTCAGCACAATTACTGAAAAAGAAAAATTGAATTAAAAGAAAGATATTTTAAAGATATGAAAATCATAAGTGAACATTTAGATTTCTTTGATTGGTTAGATAGATCTATAAGATTCGATTTAGCAGGATTTGTTAATGTTATAGACTAGAAATGGTATACTAGTCAAGGTGAAATAAAAGAATCCGTTATGCCACCTGCAGAAGAAATAAAAAAAGTTCAAAAAAATCAGACAATTGTAGCCTCACCATTTAAATTAGATGGAAAAATAGTAAATATAGATGTTAAAGTGAAAGACATTAACAAAGTCATTGAACAAAATAATTTTACTAATCAAGTATTAATAAAAGTAGCAGATGAAGTTTCAAGAATAAATAGTGAAAAAACTAATAGAAAATTGAAATTAAAAGCTTATAATCCTAAAACAGAATCTTTGGATAGAAATCCTATTATTAAACCTTTAGAATTTGAAGATACTAACATAATATTTGGTAAAGAATTTAAATTATCTCAAGAAGATATAGGCCTATTAAAAGATATTAATACAAGATTAGCAAAAATAGATTTTGAAACAAAAAAGGAAAGCTAGTAGTAGTAGTAGTAGCGGAACAAAATTCAAACAATTAACTCTGAAAAAGAATTAATTGGAAAATTAGGAAAAGAAAAACCTTATCATGACATGAAAAATTATTATAAAAAACCTTCTTTCCCAGATATTCAATTTGCAGAAAGACATTTAATCGTAGGATTCACTTATTTAGGACATGATATAACTGAATGAAATTTAGATGGATTTGCAGAACACCAAATTTTTAATTTGCTTTAAGAAATGTCTATGGCAGGTACAACCTACAAAGCATCTAATACTAGTAAAGATAAAGAAAATATAGCGTGGATGTTAATTGTAGGATTTACTGGAACTTTAAGATGTTGGTGGGATAATTACTTATCTCACACAAGTAAATTAGAAATTATAAAATCTAAGAAAATTAGTTCAAACGTAAAAATTGAAAATGGTCAAGAAATTACTACTACAAAAGAAGTTTCAAATGCTGTAAGTAGACTCTTATTTGCTATAAGTAAACATTTTGTTGGTGGCCCATTAGCTTTTTAGTATAGAAGTAGTGAAATTTTAACAAATTAGACTTGTCCTAAATTGCACGATTTTAGATGGCATAAAGATATGTTTTTAACAAAAGTAACGCTTAAAAATGATTGTCATCAAGCTTTTTGGAAAGAAAGATTTGTATTGGGATTACCTCCTTTATTTGCAGATAAGGTAAGACAAAAATTGAAACAAGATTTTAATAATAATATACCTTATGAATTACTTACATATGGAGAACTCATAAATTAATATTGTAGGATTAAATATTAACATTGATTTAAAAATTAAAAATCAATTGAAAAAATATCATAAAAGTTCTAAGAAATAATTAGGAAATTTTTGTGAAATATTTGGCTATTCTCCTTTAGATCCACCTTCTAGAAGACTAAAGGATAAGAAGAAAAAACCTAAAAGAAATAAAGAATATAAGCCTAGAGAATATAAAGAAAAAACTAGGAGATTTAAAAAGAGAAAACCAGAAAATCAAAATTATGAGAAAATAAAATGTTATTCTTGTGGTGAAAAAGGACATAAAACAGATAAATGTCCTAAAATAGCATCTAAAAAGAAGAAAATTAGTCAACTTGAATTAGATGATGATATTAAAGAGAAATTGTATCAAATACTTGACAACCCTGAATTTGAAAATGAAACCGAATCTGTGTCTGAATATGAAAATAATATATTTTAATTGATAGAAACATCAACTAGTGAATCAGATAGTGAATTTGAAGGACTTTGCAATTGTCTTGATAATAATTGTAAAATTAGTATGATTAGTTTTAGCAAATTGCCTAAGGAAAATAAAGAATTATTTTTTGAATTATTAGAAAAAATTGAATACCCAGAAGTTAGAAAGGAATATTTAGCTAAATTAAAAGACTCTTTATTTGGTAATCCTAATAAGAAAATAGAGCCTTTTAGTATTAAAGAAGTATTTGATAAATTTAAACAGAAAAATTAAGAAATAACTCTAGAAGATTTAAGATTAGAAATAAAACGAATTAGAGAAAAAATAAAAATTCTAAAAGAAAATGATAATATTCATACTAAAGAAATTAGCAATGTTAATGAGGATTTAATAAAATTAAAATTTGCAGAAGCAAAACCATATCTAAAAGAAATTGAAGATGAATGTGAAACATCTAATAAAATAAAATTTATAAATACTATAAAGTGTACAACTTTTAAAAAATGGTATATACCTATAAGTTCGAAAATTGAAGATTTTGTAACAGAAGTCACTGCCTTGTTAGACTCAGGAGCTGATCAAAATTGTATTAAAAAGGAATAGTACCTACTAAATATTATGAGAAAACTTCTACAGGATTATATTCAGCATCTGGAAATAAATTGAATATAAATTGTAAATTGTCTAAAGCACATATTTGCAATGAACAATTTCGTTTTAATAATTCCTTTATTTTAGTAAAAGATTTGAGTAAAGAACTTATATCAGGAACTCCTTTTATTACTCAGATTTATCCATTTGAAGTAAATGAATAGGCGTTTATTCTAGAATATGAACTGTTAAAATTACTTTTCCTTTTCTAAATAAACTAATATGTAAATTTGTAAATAATATAAGAAGTTAAAAATTTAATCAGATTAAATTTCTAAAAGAAGAAGTAAAATATAAAAGAATTGAAAATCAATTGCTTGATAAAGAAATCATAAATAAAATTCTGATATAGAAAACAAAATTAAAAAGGAAGTTTGCTCAAATATTCATGCAGCTTCTTGGAATAGGAAATTTCATGAAGTAGAACTACCTTACATTGATGAGGACACTAGGTTGAATGGCTACTAGAATGATATTGCAAGCTGTTCACTTGTGTCTAGCACCAGATAGGGCACTGAATGCCGGACCGGATAGACACTATTCTAGCTCCATTTTGGCTCCATTTGGCTTGTTTTCTTGGCCTTTTTTGGTTCTTTCTTCTTAGGTTGTCATGGCATGATTTTTTGTGTTCCATAGTGTTTCTTTCAGGCCACTTCAACTCTTCATTAGCCTTAAACTTGAAATGTAAATCTTTGTATCTAAATCTCCATGCATTTGTAAGAACACCGCCAAAGGAGACTTCAAGTTCTTCCATTCCTTGAGCTATTTGATCCAAGATTTTCTTCATTCTTCAAGCTTCATACTTGTATTTGAAATACAATTTCTTGTACAAGGCCTCATTGCTTAGCATTAAATTTCTCTCATTCTTGAAGTCCAAGTGCGTATAAGCATGTTTTCTGCCACAAACTTCATCTTCAACTCCATGAACTTCATCTTCAATGCACCCTTCCTTTAATAGCTTCCATGATAGCTCCACCAATGCTAAGATAGCTCCTTAATCCCTATAAATGGACCTCAAAGATAAGATAATCAAATCAAACAGCATTCCACTGGTCGGTTTTTCTTGGGAGACCACATACGCATTGGGAACCTCGTCTCTGGAAGTCCAATGGGGGCAAAAAAGGAAGCCTATGAAGAAGATCTATGAATTTGTCATTGTTGACTCGCCATCTTGCATATAACTACATATGGTCAGTGACTTGTCATCTGCATATGGTGAAGATCGGGCTTGAATATGATGAAAGCACAAGTCAACACCTCTCAGAATTTAGTCATCATACCATATAAAGGAACGCCATTCGTCTTACAAGGAGAAATCAAAATTGCCCACACTTTCTACAAACTGGCCCTTTCGAAAGCAAGCCGAAACAAAAGAACAAAGAGAAGGAGATCTGGGACCTGAAGGAGGATCAGATTGAGCCCGCAGCAGAGCTAGAAGAGTATCAAATACATATTGCTCACCTCGACCAAAAGGTTACTATCGGGAAGCCATTAACAGACCGGATGAAATGTGAACTTCTCAATCTTTTGACAAAATAGTAAAATGTCCTTGCCGGTCCACCAAAGACATGGGAATGATCCCAAGAGAGTTTGCCGAGCGTTGTCAGGGAATTCCGGAGACTTGTAATTCAATACGTCAAGCGAAGAGATTTAATACACAGCAGAAGAAGGAAGCTATAAAAGCAGAAGTTGCATATTTGCTTTCGGCTGGGATTGTAAGGAGAGTGCAATTCCCCAAGTGGCTATCCGACCTAGTGTTAGTCCCAAAACCAGACCATTCATGGAGAATCTACATTGATTTCACTTCACTCAATAAGGCCATTCTAAAGAAACCATTTTCAATTCCCCAAATCAACCTGTTGATGGATGCAACTGCAGGATTCTCATCTCTTTGTTTCCTGGATGCATACAAGGGTTGTCGCCAAATCCAAATGGCAAAGAAAGATGAGGAGAAAACTTCCTTCGTAACCCCACATAGATTATTTTGTTACAAGAGGATGCCATTTGGGTTAAAGAACGCTGGAGCGGATTTTCAAAACATGATCAAACAGATTTTTTCTCAACAATGGGCCACAACATGGAGTCATACATAGACAATTTGCTTGTAAAATCCAAAAATCAACATGAATTTTTCTCAAATCTGGAAGAAAAAGTCAAATATACCTCTATGGTAGATTTTACTAATCTTTTCGGTCGGAATGTTCCAACCTGCAAGTTTTTTCTCAATATTATTTAAGGAAATACTAATTTCTTGATCATTAAAGGTTTCACTATCCAAATCAGAGAGATTTGTGATGCTAGAGCCTGACATGATTCAAAACCTTATGAAAAGTATTCTTTCTATCCAATAACTACGTCATTCAAAAATCATCAAGTGTCTCTTCCTATCTTAATCCTTAAGCTTACTATCATACACCTCCTAAGGGAACTTAGGACTTACCTAAGCCTGGACTCTCCAGGTATGCTACTTGCTTTCGCAGGGGTTCCTTGCGTGGTACGGCCCTCAACAACGCCTGACACCTTCGGCTAAACAACGGGCTACTCCAACCGACTTACAGTACTTAGTCCCTGGTACTAATCCTGAGCATATCTCGGATCTGAACACTAAGTTCTGATCTCCCCTATCAATGGAAAGGTATGATAGTGTAGCAGAAGGGTTAAGAAAGAAAGAGAAATTTTAGGATTATATAACAATTTCGCTAAGGGAAGAAAGAATAAAAGCGTTTAAGCTTTCATCCCTTAGGTTTTAAAATCATAGTTACTTGGCTCTGATACCATTGGGAGCGGGAGCGGCAAAATTGTATGATTTTTCAAATCATTAAAAATAAAATTTAAAGAGTAAAATTACTTACTCAAAGATCAGAGTAATTCTTCAAATAAAACATCAAATTTATTAAACTTCAAATGAAGGGATTACAAGACTATTACAGTGATGGGTTTGTAAACAAATGAGCTGAGGGAAGTTTTGTGACCTTCCTTAGCAAATGATGCTACTTATAGGAGTTTACAACTACTGTTGCGGACTTCAAATTTTTCTTTTCAAGTCCGGAGTGGAAATAATTAGAGTACAAGTAAACAAAAGCAATAGTAACTACTTTACAAAAGAGGGAATCTCTTTAATAAAGTAGGCCTTCAAATCATTCAACTAAGATGTCTTGTTGACAGCTTTTGAGGAGTGAAACCGCACCCGGACAATCTTGCTTTCTGCAAAGATCAAATTATTCAATTTTTCTTTACCAGTTGTCTGGGTCCCAACTGGTCCTTCTTTCGGTAGATGCATCCAAATTTTCAAATCCGATACTAGCTGTCTGGGTCCCAGCTAGAAGATAGGTGTAGATGACCTCTTTGACTTCAAATAATTTTTCTGGGAATTTACGCCAATCCTTTTGATGCTCATCTTCTTTTTCTCGAACAAATTTAGCAATTTCTTTTTTGTCTAATTCAATTTCTTCTTTTTCATCTAAGGAGGTAGAAAGAAATAGAAGGTGACCTGCTAGTGCTATAAGCACATCGGCAAATCGAGGGGAGCTTTTAGAATTCCACAAATTATCAATAAGACATTGGTGGGTAGGACAGAGCTCAAATTCTATTTTGAAAGAGAGATTAGAAGAGGGACGATATTTAGGAAGTCTATGAGGACCAAGTGTAATTTCTGCTTGCTGTGCCATTCCTGCAAATAAAATTTGTTAGTAATAAACCTTTAAAGTCTACTGAGTGCCAGTCTACTGATGTGTTAGCTCCACCAATGAAAGTGTACTAACTTCAGGTTTGAATCCTGAAAACATCCTAGTATTATCTACATTACAAGTCTACCATTAAAGTCTACATGCTGACTCCACCAATAAAGGGGTATCAGCTTCAGGCTTGAATCCTGAAATTTAATATTAAATACAAATAGAACAAATGAGAGTCAAATGAGAGCGCAAAGGCACTTAGAGGGTAGATAAAGAATTTGTGGGAATAGAAGTCTGAACAGTTTGGGTCTGTTTGGAACCCCAATGAACAAGATTCTTTTTCAAACGGTTGTAGAGTGGTTTACAAGTGATTTTCAAGTTTGGGATGAAATCGGAGACATAATTTAGACATCCTAAAAATCTTTGCAATTGAGTCTTATCTCTAATTTCATCGGGAAACTTATCCGCAAGTTCTATGGATCTAGTGATAGGCTTATATAAACCTTTATCCAAATCATGACCTAAAAATATGATTTTTCTTTGGAATAATTGCAATTTTCGGGCACTCAGTGCAATTTTAGGGCACTCACCATTATCCCATTTTTCTTGGCAATGTCAAGAAAAATATGCAAATGCTTAAAGTGTTGTTCTAGTGATTCACTAAAAACTAACACATCATCAATATAGACTATTGTAAAACTAGTGTAAGGAGTGAATATATCATTCATTACCTTTTGGAATTCTGATGGGGCATTTTTAAGTCCAAATAGCATAACGTTCCATTCAAATTGACCAAATGGTACATTAAAAGCAGTTTTATATTTATCCTTTTCAGCTATTTGTATTTGCCAAAATCCTGATTTCATGTCAAATTTACTATAGATTACTGAACCTATAGTTCTTTTTAACAAATCTCTTTTGTTTGGAATTGGATATCTAATCCATTTTAGTACTTTATTTAAAGGCTTATAGTTGATTACAAGTCTTGGAGCTCCTCGTTCCTTTTCAGCATTGTTGTTGACATAGAATGCAGAGCAACTCCAGGGCGATCTAGATTCTCTAATAATTTTCTTATCAAGCAAATCTTTTATTTCCTTTTTGCAGAGTTCTATTAGTTCCTGATTCATCTGAATAGTTCTAGCTTTAGTTGGTATATTTTTCTCTTCAAATCATTCTATGTAAGGTAATTCTACCTTATGGGATTTCCTATTCCAGAAAGCTATTGGCAATTCAGAACAAACTTCTTGTTTGATTCTATTAGCTAAAGTTTCAATTTTATTTTTTATTTCAATTTGTTGTAATTGATTTTCAATTCTTTTATATTTAATTTCTTCTTTTCAGAAATTAATCTGTTTAGATTTTAATCTAATATTTCCTATTAACTTACACTTAGGCTGGGTATGGAAAGTTAAAGTGATTATGATACTTCCATTCTTTGAATGGACTCCTATTTGATCTACTTCAAATGGATAGATTTGAGTTATAAAGGGTGTTCCTAATATAACTTCTTCATTCAAATCTTTAACTAAGATAAAAGAATTAGTAAAGCAATATTGTTGATTACAAATATGTGCTTTAGACAATTTATAATTTATTTTCAATTTATCACCTGAGGCTGAGTATAACCTAGTGGAGGTTTTCTCATAATACTTAGTAGGTATTAATCCTTCTTGTCAGCAATTTTGGTCTGCACCAGTCTCTAATAAAGCAGTTAATTTGATTACAAAATCTTGGATCTTAATTGTTATGGTTATATACCATTTCTGAAATGTTGTGCATTTGATTGAATCTATGTTTTGACTAGTCGAGCATTCAAGATTCAAATTAACATTGTCTTTGAGATTAGTTAACTATTTTTGTAAGTTTATGATTTCTTCAGCTTGTATAAAATCTATATGTTTTAAATCTTTGATTTCGGTTTTAATCTGTTTTATTTCTAATTGCAAATCTTGAAGAGTAACTTCATTTTCTTTTACTTTTCCTTTATTCTTGAATCTTTCAAATACTTCTTTAATACTATAAGGTTCCATTTCTCCTATTCCCTGTCTAGGGTTACTAAAAATAGATTCTTTTAGTTTAGCTAGATATTCTTGTTTTACTTCTGGATTCTCAATTTTATCTATTAATTCAAAGAACAATTCCTTATTTTCTTTAGGTAGTTTATTGAAGCTAATCATATTAATGATGCAATTGTCATTATTACTACAATTACAAATTCCTTTGAATTCACAAGATGCATCAGAATATTCAGATTCAAGTTCACTACTAGTAGTATTTTCTATTTCAAGAATTTCATTATCTGATTCAGTTTAAGTTTCTGATTCAGTCTCTAATTCTAAGTTTTCAAGTATTTTGTATAACTTATCTTTCATGTCTTCAGGTAGTTCTAATTGACTGATTTTCTTCTTTTTAGATTTTAGTTTAGGACATTTATCAGCTCTATGTCCTTTTTGTCCACATGAATAACATTTTATGTTAGTCTTCTTCTTTTTCTTATAATATGTTTCTTGTCTTTCTTTCTTAGATTTATTCTTCAACTTTTACTGTTTTTTAATTTTCTTGTGTTTCTTAAGACTCCTAGAGAGAGGATCTAAAGAAGGGTATCCAAATATTTTACAAAAATTTCCTAATTCCTTTTTAGAATCTTTATGATATTTTTCTAATTGGTTTTTGATTTTCAAATCTGTGCAAAGATTTAATCCAACTATATTAATGTAACTAATTAATTCTCCATATGTCATTTCTTCATAAGGAATTTTATTATCATAGTCTGTTTTCAATTTTTGTCTTACCTTTTCAGCAAATAAGGGTGGTAATCCATATATAAATCTTTCTTTCCAAAATGCATGATGACAATCATTTCTAAACATTATTTTACTAAGAAACATATCCTTATACCATCTAAAATCGTGCAATTTAGGGCAAGTTAAATTAGTTAAAATTTCACTATTCCTATCCTGAAAGTCATTAGGATCTCCAATGAAGTGTTTAGTTATAGCAAATAATAATCTAGTTACTGCATCTGATATAACTACTTGTTCTTCAACTTCTTGTCCATTTTCATTTTTAATTCTACTTACAACTTTTGTTGATTTTTTTATTTCTTTTCTATTATGTTCATTCAAATAATTATCCCACCATCCTTTTAAAGTTCCAGTAAATCCTGCTATTAACATGCCTACAACTTCTTCATCATTTTTTGCAGTGTTAGCCATTCTGTAGGCCATAGCTGCCATGGACATTTCTTGTACTAAATTTAGAACCTGATGTTCGGTCATTCCATCTAAATTCCATTCATGCAAATCATTACTAGCATATGATGAAGCTACATTCAAATGTTTTTCTTCAAATTGTAGGTTAGGAAAAGAAGGTCTAGGATAATAATTTCTAGTTGTAGTTGTATGTCGAGGTTTCTTTTCAGAATATTTAATCTTACTAATATTTTCTGGACTAAGTTCTTTTTCTGAGTTAATGGTCTGGATTTTAGTTCCAATCGTGCCACTATTACATCCTTTAGTAGTCTTTTGATCTTTATTAATTTTATCAAGTCTAAAGTTTATTTCATTTAACAAATCAGCATCTTCTTTTGATAACCTAAATTCATCCTTTTTGAAACTAAGATTTGTATGTTCTAATTCAGAAGGTCTGATTAAAGGGATCTCATTTTTAATCTCATTCTTATTTTTATTAGACTTCAATTTTAATTCTGTTTTTGATTTATTATTACTAATGTTAGTTACTTCATCTGCAACTTTAACAAGTAATTGGTTGGTATAATTATTCTGTTGGATAACCTTATGAATGTCTTTTACTTTACTTTCTAAATTGCCTATTTTTCCTTCTACCTTAAAGGGAGAGGCTTTTAATACAGCATTGTTATGGCTAATGTTAATTTCTTCTGGTGGGGGCATAACGGATTCAATTACTTCACCATTTGTTGTATACCATTTTTGTGCTATTACATTAACAGATTGAGGCAATTTAAGCAATTTAGATTCATCTAACCAAATAAAGAAATCAAGATGCCTTCTATGCATTTTTAAATATTTATGATATTCCATTTCTAAATATAATTTTTGAGTTTCAGGTATGGTAGTAGAATACCATTCTCTATTTATTTTATTAATAGAACTCATATACATCATATCAAGATATTTCTAACTTATTTCAAACGGAGGATCAATTTTACTTGGAGGTTTTTCAGAAATTACAAGTGTCTGATGTATATGATTCGTAATCTAATTGATTTTCATTATCAATATCCCATAAGGTAGAATTACCTTACATAGAAGGATTTGAAGAGAAAAATATACCAACTAAAGCTAGACCTATTCAGATGAATCAGGAACTAATAGAACTCTGCAAAAAGGAAATAAAAGATTTGCTTGATAGGAAAATTATTAGAGAATCTAGATCCCCCTAGAGTTGCTCAGCATTCTATGTCAACAACAATGCTGAAAAGGAACGAGGAGCTCCAAGACTTGAAATCAACTATAAGCCTTTAAATAAAGTACTAAAATGGATTAGATATCCAATTCCAAACAAAAGAGATTTGTTAAAAA
>JAOXNR010053129.1:0-14875 GCA_028571225.1 Parsonsia alboflavescens
TGAGATCTTAGGGCTTTTAATCTGTGAATATGGACTGGCATAGTGTGGGCTGACGGGCCCAATCCGTGATGAGTGGATTGGGCTCAGGCTCTAAATGCTAGGTCTCCTCCCTTTGGCCCAATAATGATTCAGACAATTAAAAGGTTTGATTAGCCTTTATTGAGAGAGAGATTTTCGATTGAGACAAAATATACAAAAATATACGGAACGTCAGTTTCCTTTTTTCTCTCTGGTTTTTTCATCTGCCAGACAGTAGGCATACAGAGGGCTCAGAAGGGAGAAAAGTCTCCAGCAATTCAGATCTGTGCTTCCGCTACGCAATCTAACAATAGAATCAACATCAGGTATGTCCCTATTTCATTTATGCATCAATTTAGGGGATTAAGAACTTGATTTTGAGTCTTACATAAGTGGCTGTATTTTAAAAGTTTTGAAGGGATGACCATTTTTGAAGTGAGGTTTTCAAAATGATCATCCCATGTAATTTTCACTTTAAAATGAGTTAGGATAAAGAAATAAAGAAAATCTAGATACTAGATAGGATTGATCCATTTAAGGGAAACACAATGCAAAATCATAGCAAAATTTTGAATATAGGTAACACATAACTGATCAAGATACAAAGGATCTTAATTATTATTATCTTCCTAAAGATAAATAAATAAATAAGAGACACATAAATTTGAAATCTATATAAAAGAAAAATCATGGAAGTTTTACTTATTTGTTCCATGAAGAGATTGTTTTTTTAAAAGAAAATTAGAAATTGTGATTTAGTGAAGTAGTTTTGAATTTTGAGTGACAAAATTGGAAGCATCAATTATTATGAATATAATATAACATTCAACTAAGTCTTTTTTTGTATTTTTTTAGTGGTGTCCACTTCAGTTTTTATGCACCTCGACATTCCACTTATTTAGGAGAGCGTTGGTGGAATTCAAACTTAAGACCTACGGTTTGGGCACTCGTCACTTCATTCATTGGGATGGGACAAGTTTTTTTTTTGGTATTTGATCATGGAAGAGAAAAAGAAATTTTAAAAAAAATTGTATTAGGATAGATTTTTGTATGTAAGAATGATTAATGATAATTGATATAAGTTTTCAATCATCATATTACAAAAATTAAGGTCAATTTTTTTTTTTTCTCTAAAATGTCCTCTCATCTTCCATTTAAAAATTTGAACACCATTTCACTATATATCATTGAAAGGGAGATATAGAAAAAATTCATTCAAATACCCAATTAACTAAGAATAATGACGATAAGTTAGAATGTCTTATATTTAGTGATAGAATACATTTTCTTTTTGTCATCAGTAAAAATTTAACACATATCCCTAAAAGCTTATGTATTTATAGGGTTTAGTATATAAAATATATTAAAATAATAATAATTGAAGATTCCATGTAAGAGTTTTATTAATATTTTATTAGTGTAATAGGGTATCACACAAATGTGTAACAAGATATCCGAAGTCTGGTTTTAGTTGTTCAATACTCTCTCTTTCCGAAATTGAATATCCCAATTTCATTTGTATGCATCTTTAAAAACTAGTTTGACTTTAGTTAATTTTAACATTACAAAGTCACTTTACTTAATAAAAAATTAACTAAATTATGAAATGAGACATTTAATTTCAAACAACTAAAAATAAAAAATGTTACATTTAATTATGGACTGAGGGAGTATAAGAAATATTTTAGTGCCAAAAAAATATTAATGATTAGGGTCCTATTTGTTTAGACTTCTCTTAAAAAAAAGCACTTAGTAAAAAAAAAAAGAGAGAACTTAGGCAAAATAAGATCCTATTTGCTGGGTTTAAATGTTAAGTCATAAGCAAAAAAAAGAAAAAAAAGAGACAAAAAACCCCTTAAATTTTAAGCCAAAATTTTCAACTTAAATTTTAAGCATTTCTTACTCGACTCTCTCCTCTGCGCCTTTTCTCTTTTTTCATTTTTTTCCCTTTTTTCCTAACAATTATTTCTTTTTGACCTTCCATCCTAGCACCCCGACCCTACTCCCAAGCCCCGATAACAACTTCCACCTATCACTCCTATCACCATTGTGCGTTGCCTTTCAGCTGCTTTTTTTAAAAAAAAAAAAAAAGAGAGAGAGTTTTTTTTACCCCCTACCACTCTCCAAACATCAATCTATCAGTTGTGCCTTCCATTTTTTTTCCTCTTCTTTTTTCTATTTTTTTCTTTTTCGCACCTTTATATATATAAATACATATATAAATATGTATATATGTATATATATATAGATGTATATATATATGACTTTTTTTTCTTATTTTTATATTATGTTATTTTTTGAATTCCTGTATTATCTTTATAACTTATAATGAATGAAAATATGTCAAAAATAGAAAAAATAAAATTTTTTTTTATATCTATTGAGATTAAATTGAACATAATTTATTTATTAATATTTTTTTATCTATTTTTTAGTTTATGATATTTTTAAAAAGGTTTGGCTTTTAATGTACAGTGTTAAAAATAATTTAAATTTACTTAAATACATTAAATATTATCATTTAATATATTATAACTTGTCTATTTTGGGACACCTTAATTACTAGAATGGAGAGTGTGCACACCATAGGTCTTGAGATTGAATCCTACCAATACCCTTCTAGATAAATAGAATGTTGAGGTGCGTACAAACTGATTCGAACAACGCTAAAAAAAAAAAGAAGAAAAAAGTGGGAAAAAATATATATTATAATTTATAGAATATAACTATTTTATTAAATCTTTAAAAAATTATAATAAAAATAAAATTTCAAAAAATATTGATAGTGTTTTTTCATCCAAGTAAGTTTTAATTTTGACAAACACTTATAAATTACTACACTCAATCACAAATCTATTTAACTTAAATACTTCTGTAAAAAGTATTTATGAAAAAGCATTTTTTTTATATAAACTCATCTAAAAGGGTCCTTAAACAATAATTACTTTAGTTATTGTATTACAACTTTAAAAATTTGGCAACTCTCATAAACTCTCTCTCCTTTGTCGGCTCATCTCTGCTTCTCTCTTCCTTCTTTGCTTTGGATTAGCAAACTGACCGGCAATAGCAACGGCCAAATCCTCAAAAACAAACCAAAACCAGAGACAGCAACCAAATTTCAGACCCTTTCACCACCACCCACCAGTGCTCTCTTCCATTGAACGGCGATAGCGGCGGCCAAATCCTCAAACACAAACCAAAACCAGAAACGGTATCCACCTTTCAAACCCTTTCGCCACCATCTCAGACCCTTTGCCCCAAACTCACCTTCCCTAAAAATTTCACCATCACTAAACATAGATCCAACCGCCGAAGCCAAAATGTTGTGATGCTAAAGTAAATAGGTGAATTAAAGTGTGTGTATAGTTTTAGGGACCAGACCAGAGAGTTTGACAAGGGCAAGTGTTGTATTATTTGAAAGTCGTGGGCAACAATGTCAACGGGGAAGGTGCAAGATTAGAATCTGGAGAAGCAGATTGAGGGGCAGATGGGTTGTATTACTGGATTTCTTCAACTCTTCGATCGCCATCAGATTCTCATCGAGAAATGGCTCTATTCTCACCGACAAAGCAGAGAGAAGGAGACAGAGAGTTTCTACGAGGAGAGAGAGTCACCGACGAAGTAGAGAGAGAAGGAGAGAGAGAGAGATTTTTGCGAGTTGCCCCATTTGCCCAAAAATATTATTATTATTATTATTATAAAAATGGTGCCTGGCTACAACGACATCGTTTTAGCTTGACGCACAGTGTACGATGGAGCACATAATAGAAAACCAATATATAAATATATATATATATATATATATATATATATTTATATATATTGAGGAATGTTAATGTGTGCACCGGTGCACATACTAACAAGTGCATCTAACGGTCAAATTTAATGGTTAGTTGTTGAGAAAAAATAAATTCTTTTATAAAAAATTAGTTTTTCAAATATTTTTTATAAACTAAACTCTAAAAGGATAAATTAAACAATAGGGGTACTTGATTAAATTTTAATTAATTGTTTTAAAAAGATAATATAGCTAACCGTAAACTTTAACAGTTAGTTGACCATTAGGTGCACTTGTTAGTGTATGCATCGATGCATACACTAACATTTCTACGGATTTGCTAAGGTGAGCTCCGTAGAACCGGCTAATGCGCGCTCCACCCGTTACCGTAATGGAAGTTTGCTCTAGCGCTCATGCAGTCAAACAAGCGGGTTCAAAACTTTCGTTACGGTAACGGGTGGAGCGCGTCTTAGCAAATTCGAACATTTATATATATATGTATATATATATATATATATATATATATATATATAGAGAGAGAGAGAGAGAGAGAGAGAGAGAGAGTATTGATAGTGTGTGCGGTGCTCACACACTACCAAGTGCGAGTGTTAGTTTATAGACGGAATGAAATGGACTAAGTATTTTTGAAACCAAGCTACCCACTTTAACTTTTGAATTTCAAAACAGCTAAAACTCCATCTAGGCTCCGCTCCAGTTCCCTCCACTCTCCACCTCCACCTCCACTCCAACTTCGTGGCATTGTCTGGCTCTCCATCAGTTGGGTTTCGGCGAGATCGAGAGAGAACCAGCAATCCAGCAGCTGGGTTTTGGCAAGCTCGCTGGAGAGATCGAACATAAGATTGGCACTGGTTGGTTTGAGATCGATGAGCAACGGTGACATCAAGTTAGCTCAAAAGAAACCCATCACTCTTCTACATTCCTCTACACACGGTTCCCGTCGACATCTCTGCCTTCCTCTCAAGGAAGTTCAGAAGCAACCCATCACCCTCGATCCACTCCTCTCCACACTCTTCCCCCACGAAAAATTATAAACTCAGGCAGTTGATATGTGTATTTTCTTTGACTTCTTATTGCTTTTCAAATGTTCAATTCTGTTACTTTTCTAATGAAAAATTATAAACATAGGCCTCTTTGGATTCTTTTCGTGTTTCTTGAATGTTTTACATTTTTCGTTCTACATAAATCTCTTGGGTTGAGTGCATTAGGTAAATTCTGATCTTATGATGGTTCATTCGGTTACTGGTGTCTATCCAAGGAATGAAATTATAATAAAATAGTAGTCATTGTTTGTTGCTTGATGAAGCCATGTTGAAAAGTAAATAAATAAACAACTACAGAAGGCATCAACAATGAAATGGTTGCAGTTAAGAGGGAAAAACGAGTGTTCAGTTTTGCCCTTTTTTCTTTTTCTGGGTTGAGTTAGGGGCAAGAAGGAGAGAGGCTAGCATTCATCAAAAATATAAAAAGTGAAACAAAGGAAAAAAAAAAAAACTCATGTGTACTAGTTTTCATATTAATATGATCCAATTCATTGATTTATTATTTGCCTACTAAGTGAAAGTACTGCTATTTATGTTTCACACTTCAGCCATATTGCAAAATCGACTGCATTCTAATGCAAAAATGTATGTAACTAAGATATGGAATGTAAGTTAATCCTAAATGAGCCAATACCCAAGTAGAGTTTCATTTGAATTCAGACATTTTCTATTAGCAATGCCACAAACCAGAGAACTCTGTTAACATTTATTCTTTACTTCGGTACATATTACAGTATATATATATTTAGTTGAAAATCCAAAAAATGTAGTCCATTCAGGATTAGCATGATATGTGGGACTTTCAAGCTTTTGAATGTTCACTGAAACAGTTATTTCTTTTCTTTTTCTGATGAGCTTGGTTTCTTCTAAAACTTCAACCATTTCTGCTTGTTTCTTTCCACTGTAGCCAAATTTTTTGAACACTTTCTAAGACCTTCTCTCAAGCTCCAAGATTTATCCCATTACGCGCCAATACACAAGTTGCACCCATATTTGAGACTTGCAGGAATATAAATTCTTGTTCAATAACTAGACATAGAAGCATCAAATTAATAAAACAAATCAGATAAACTCGTGCCTCTCCTTTTTCTTTATGTTCTCTTTTCTTCCTTGACTATGTCTAAACATCAAAGTAATGAACATTGAGCATGAAGTGAACCAGACAGGTCTAGATAAAAGTTACAATGGTTTCAAGAAACAAGAAAATTATTGAGCCATAGGGCGCACTGGTCTTCTGGTGTATCTTTTGAAAATGATCTGTTTTGTGAGTCCAACTAAAATATATTTCTTACTATTAGACAAGTAAGAGGTATTAGAGCAAAGTCAACAAGTGTAAGGATGAGTTTCCTGAAAGATCACTTAAGTCTTAGGATTGTGAGAAGACTAGCAACAAACATTTCTTGTGTAAATAAATCAAGATCTTAAAATTTGCACCAGTAAAAGGAAAATCAGGTTCCTTAAGTCATGATCAAAGCGCCAAAACAACTACAAATGCCGAATAGAGAAAATGAATAAAGGTTAAAACCAAATGAGACTAAGCTCCTTTCCTTGTATTGTGGACAAATGCAAAGGAATTTGGTTAGATGTCATTTAACTGGTGAATCTGTTATTGCCATAGGTTCTACTTTAGTGTTCGTTTGATGATTTAAACTATTTACGTGAGCGAAAGTAGGTATCCAACTGTTGTTTTCTGCTCAAACCAAGTCATATCTAGTTTGATCCAAGTCATATTCAACTCCTAAGCTAATCCCTTTTGCAGTTGATTGTTGCAGGAGCCAATTCCAATTTCTAGACTTCCTAAAGAAGTGATAAAAGTTTCTGTTGGTTATCATCACTCTTCTACTGTTACAGGTTCTTGTCATGTCCAATTTCTATTTGCTGTTTCTGTTAGACTAACATAACAGATAATATGCATGTGTTGAGGTAGGTAGTAAATTGTGCATATATACCATATACCATTGACTGATCAGCCTTTGAAATGTAGTTCCTTGGGAAATGGTCTTGATGGAAACGAGTATCCGATTGTTTGGTTCAATACATGCTTCCTCTGAGTGCTCAATACTGGTTCAATAGGCAAAGATTGCTTGTTTGGAATTCTTACAATGAAGCATCCATTTGATTGTATTGGCTCTTAGATTCTAACAGAGAGCAAAGGACCGTGCATAAACTTTTGTCACTGTCTACTGGAGAAAAATAGGCGTAGAATAGTAACAAATGTTGACAGACGCACCACATGAAACTCTAATAAATTCAATGTCACTTATCCTGACTAACAACATTACTTGTCTTTTCTAGAGCTTTATCCTTTCCTTTTTGAATTCAATGTCATTTTAGTTTTCACTGCTTGTCTGTTCAATTCTATCTCTTGATTATACTTTTTATCTTATAGTGGATGGTGAACTATATACGTGGGGAAAAAATTCAAATGGACAACTTGGGCTTGGTAAAAGTAAGGCCAAACATATTCCTGGTTCTTTTTCTTTTCTGCTATGTATTCATTATTCATAATGCAACAGATAGTGAAAACCCTGGATAATGATGGTAACCCTTCTTGTGTTTCTGAAATATATTGCATTCCAATATCTCCAACTTTTTCATACTATATTTTCTTTTTCTCTCTCTTACTTTTGAAGCTTTCTGAATGGGTCTCATCCATGTGGTTCCTTTTATGAAAATTTCCTATTGGTTTGTGTGACTTTTTGCCTTCTGCGCTCAGTTGCTGAAGGTTTTTACTGAAATATTGAAAAAGCTACTTTTGGTAATTAATATAGCGTTTTTATTTGCAATAGCATTTGTAAGCTATAGCTTTTTTAAAAAGCTACAATAGTTTATCTAAAATAGTTAGCTTTTTTAGCTCACCTAAGCTAAAATCAGATGTGAAAAGGCAACTTATATCAAATCAAAATAACTTTTGGATTAAAGAAAAAAGAAAAAGAGCTAAAAGTAGCTTATCTTAAGCAACTGAGCCTTTAGATCTTTGAGTTGAAGGGGCTTCTAGACCTTATTCTTGTTCTTGGATCAATTATATTTTGTTCCCATATAATGTTTTTGAGATCTTCCTCTCATGCGGCAGCTTATAAGAGTCTGAGTGATTCACAATTTTTGTTGTCTGAGTGATGTAACACTATTTTTAGCTGTGATCAAAATGGACTATTGTATATGAAAGTGCATGCATTTTAGATTTTTTTTTTCTTTTCTGGTGAAACCCCTAAACGAAGACGTCATTGGCAAAATTTGAATTAAAGATGCATATTGGCCATTCCATATATTCAGAATCTCGAATTCCTCAACCTTTTGTTCTATGTATACTAGAGTCTACTTTATGCTAAGTCTAGTTGTTGGTGCTTTTCAAGAGGCCATGTTTACATTTGGGGTTGGTTAGGTTCTCATGGACCTTTGTTTGTAGATGGACTCTCTTTTGGAAGACAATTGGTTTGTTCTTTCTTCACATAGACAGGATTGATTGATATATATGTTTGATAATGTGGTTTTCTATCCTTTCACAGTTAGTTTAGTTTTTTTTTCTCTGCCTTATCATGATAACATCCAAAGACTAGGGGCTTTCTTTCAAAAAAATAATTTAAAGGGAAGAGTGTTTCATTTTTTGGGGGTGGGGGAATCAGTGCATTTGGTTATTCATCAAGTTCTATAATTTATTGAAATCCACCGTTTGCATAGGGGAATCAGTGCATCTAAACTTTGTTGATGTTGATTATATTGAACCTAGAAAAGTAGAGTTTAACAGCAATCTGAGGCCATTGCAAGTGTCATATGTATTTAATCATTTAGGCGCCATACTCGAATGTATCTAAACAAAATATACATGGTTGAAGCATAAGTTTTCTTTCCCAAGGCATGGATGCAGCTTAAAGTTCTCAAGTGATTTTTTCTATCTCAGAAATCAATTTTTTTTTCAGAGGTTGTGAACTTACATAAAATGAGGCTGCAGTTCATCCCAGGTTGGTGTTTGAATGTAACAAAGAAAGAGTTTTACATTTTATAACCTTATTATTGTAAGTCATATTATGAGGTGTTCCATATTTTCTTTTGTAAATTCCAAACACTTGGGATATACAATAAATTAAATAATAAAATGCGATTATTTATTCATTTACTTTTTTTTTATTTAGGGAAAATGAGAAAATGAAAGGAGGAACCTTTCATAGAATTGACTGTTAAAAGGAGGAGGGGGAAAAACTCATGAAAAACTAATTCTGAAACGGAAATTCATTTGCAATTAGTAGCTACCATATCACTAACATATACAAAAATAGTCAACATCATAACTTGGTCTTATTAACAATATATTCATCAACAGAAAAGCTTTCAAAATTACAAAAATCACTAAATGCAACATCCTTCAATGTGCATTCATCGAGTAACAGAAAATTGCTTAATGTATGTTGTTTTCTCCTGCTGTTCTTGATAAAAAGAACAAGAAGTTCCCGGAGCAACACTTTTTCTTTCTTTCTCATTTCACCGAACCATTGCATCATCTCTTTTAGTGCATGCAGACCTTTTGCTGCACAATAGCATACCATCGGATGCTATACTGGAACTGGAAGGAAGATTTTGGTCAGGAGTAGAGGAGGTCTACAAAATGAAACTCGTTCTTGGAGATCTGCAACAGAATCATGCAAAATCTGTAACTCAGTTATCATTTATTGTTTCTGCCTTCCAACGTTGTATCTGATGAAGGTTAATCATCATTTATCATTTTTTTTTCTTTCCTCAAAATAGAAGGTTAATCATCAATTCAAACTAGAGATTTGGGATACAAAGAGGAACATATATATACCTGAATCTAATGAAAGGAAAGACACACATAAAGAGGAACATATATATACCTGAATCTGATGAAAGGAAAGATATACATAAAGAGGAACACATATATATCACTAAATACTAATACATTCATTACATTACACCATCCATTCTCTCTAGTAAACAACAATTCACTGGAACAAAAACTTAATTCAATGTCAATTGTATTGCCTAAAATCTCTAGACATGATAAAAAGCAAAACAAGGAAATTCTAAAATTCTCTTGTAATCATAACAAGAAAAATAACATCTACATAAAGAAGTTCTAGATAAAGAAAATTGGTTGTTGCACTTACATCCAGAAACATAATTACAATTACTACATCGGCATTTATAAACCTGCAACCATGTTAAATTGCAAAATTTCAAAAAGTGACCACATAATTCTCCTATAGAAATTGTAGTTTTTCAGACAATTAACTTTATTTAAGAAAAAATTAGTGAAAAAGAGTTACAGTTTAGTACATTAATCTATAACATATGCATAAGTTGAAGAATGGAAGTTACAAAAGCCTATAACATTTACATTTTTGATTCATTTGCCATTACAAAATGAAGGAAAATCATAAAATAAACCTCGAAGATCTCAATAGCACTAGATTGAATAAACAATAAAATACACTCAAAACATGTAGCATTCCACAAATACTAGGAAACTATAAGACTTAACCGCTGGGTACCATGTTATATTTAAGACAGTTTCTACACTAAAGGAACAAAATCTCACGAAGCTAAACACAAGGTCATCAGACACCTTGTATCGCAAAATCCCTGATTCACTCATCAAACAAAATAATTAAATAAATAAAATAGTCTAACTCACTTCCACTCAACTAAAGGCATGATTATGTGAAGGTGTGATGTTGTTCAGGTAAATATGTGATTTAATAACCAACCTTAGGGAACACAACACTTCCCAACTGCATGACTTGCGACTATTTCTTAGATGGACTAGGCATGTTTGATCTTGCTTTTCATCAAATGCAGAAAAATACATCAACAAATTCACTTATCAGGAACAAACAATAATTGTCATATAAATTTCATACCTCCTTAAGATTCCAGGGCTTTCTCGTCAGACGAATCTGAATTCAAACTTGCTTCATCCAACATAGAACTGAAATATATAAACAATTTTAACTTAATGTCATATTTATCATAGTAAAGTTGTATATTTTAAAAAATAATAAAAATAAATATAGAGAAAGTTACCTTTCATTTAATCTTGGACAGTTTCTCTTGTCATGTGCCTACCCACGGAGTCCACATCCATGGCATAATCTCTTTTTTGAAATTGGTCTTTCTTTTAATGACAATAGTCAGCTTTCACATCCCTTAGCTTTCACTGTTGCAGGATTACTTACACTTGGTGTTTGCTTAGAAGTTTTGCTTGCGGACCGTGAGATAACATTATTCGACCTAGTATTAATTGCCTTGAATTTTTTTATGCATCTCCTTCAACTCACTACGTAAAAGGGACGAGGAATCATTAGTTAAAGATACATCGTCAACTATGACAGATGCATAAGCTGAAAGACTTGCGTGGCGTGTCATCAATGACATTCCTTCTATGTCCTATAATGCTTCCACTTGCTTATCCCGTAACCTCATTCTTGCATTTCGTGTTCACCTATTCAAAATATAGCATGTTGATAACTGGCTCATTTGCTTTTACCTAAAATATGTTATCATATGTCTACAACGCAATCCTTCAAATTCAAATTTTCTACAACTACAAGAGACAATATCAGTAACTTTGTTGTAGAGCACTTGTTATTGCTTTCTTAAAGAATCACTATCATCCCTTTATACAAAGTAACCAACATTGCCCTCGTTTTCATATGCATAATTGATTTTATAACCTCCATTTTCAAACACCTCACTTTGAAAGATTAAGAAATTCCTCTTGATGTAAACTTCAACCCTTTGTTTTTTCAACGCCCACATAGTTTTCAATTTCAGTTTCTCATTGACATTTACATGATCTGCAACAAACTCATCGTGCCTTTGGTGATTCAAGGCTCCATTAAAGCGAGAGAAAAACCCCATCAACGAATTTCTTTTATTTATATATTTATTAAAAAATGAATGGGAACTTTCTACTTTTTGGTTGCTGCTCATTCCTGCACTGAAGAACTGGTTTACATATGCAGGCACCCATTTCTCATGAATCCCAAGTAAGTGAGCCAACCATTCACTTCCTCCCAAACTGGTATCCCTCATCAAATTAGCCCATCCTGATTCGAATACAAATACAGTCTCACTATTGTAAATGATGTCCTTGATTCGATGGTAGTTGTCACAGTATGCTATTGAATCAAGTTTTTTTGAAAACTTGTTCCGAATAAGCCATATACAGAACCTGTGAACCGTTGAGGGAAAAGTATGTGCATTGTCTTTGTCATTACTGGATCCTAGTTTGTGATAATTGTCAATGGTGCAATGGTTGGCATTGCCTCCAACAATTGATTAAACAACCAAATGAATGATTCTGTTTTTTCATCACTTAGGAAGGCACATGCAAAAACAGTTGTCTGACCGTAATGATTTTCTCCACTAATGGGAGCAAAAATCATATTGTATTTGTTCGTGTTGTATGTCGTATCAAACACAATAATGTCTCCAAAGACATTATAAGAACTTCTTCCAATTAGATCAACCCAAAAATACCCTACCAACCTGTTGTCCTCGTCAAGCTCATAGGAGAAAAAAAATGAACCATCTCTTTCTTTCGCTTAAAAAAATCCTTCCAACAAACCTTCTGCAACTATTCCTTTCTCCTCTTCTTCCACCAGCGATTTGTAGTTCCGAAAATCTCTTTCGGTACTTGTGTCTCGCCAAATTCAATTTCCATAATTTTAATTTGTTGGCATGTAGGAACATTTGCCTCAGAAAATTGCTGATTTAATACTTTTTTTGCCGTCGATACTTTCCTGTGAAACCTTAAAAGATGCACCTTCTAGAGTGTAGCTAGCGAATGGTTGTGCTCCTTAACAAATGAACTAATGACCCAAGAAGGTCCTGTTTGGCAATTAACAATGGTTAGCCTTGCTTTACATTCAACACGAACCACAGATCGATTCCTCTCCACAACTTGTAGAGTATCATCTTTCTGTTTCTTCCAACAATCATTTGTCTTCCCTTAATTCGAGCAAACAAATTTCTTCCACACCATTTCTTTGTTGCCGACTTATACGTGTGATTTCTTGACCTTGCACTAAATCCACTTTCTCTTGCATAAGCGTTGTAGAAATTGAAGGCTTCTTCAATGGTTTCAAATGCTTGCGAAATCTTTGGTTTAATCAAATCATTTACAGGTGTAGTGAACACTTCATGTGATGAAGTGCCCTCTTCCATTTACAGTTCTACCAAAAAAAAAAAAAAAAAAAAGATTATATTGCAAAAAATCTGCCAAAAGTTCTCATTCCTCTTCCATTTATAGGATGAAATGGGTAATGTGTGCAGTGGTGGCAGAATGGCAGAGGAGAAGTTCATATACGACATTTAATTTTTTTTAAAAAAATACGACTATTATTAAAATAATTATCTAGATAAATTGAAACAGTAAGCTTATAGATTTGTGGTTTTGAAGACATATATAATACTACGAATATAATACAAAAAGGTATAAAGTTCTTTTTGAAAGGAAAATCTAGTATAAGAAAAACATGGCTAGAGCATCTGTGTCAGAATAACATGAATACATGTAATCTAGCAGACTGGATTTTATACAAGGAAAGAAACTACGGCATAGTGGTTGTCCTTCATTTTTTAAATATAAACCATTTACACTTTCGTTGAAGAATGCTAGCAAAATTCTAGGACTAGAGAGGAACTCTTTTACTGGGTCTCTGCTGAAGCTCATCGACTGCCTAAGTTTATAATTTTTCATCTGGGAAGAGTGTGGAGAGGAGTGGATTGAGGGTGTTGGGTTTCTTTTGAGCTTCCTTGAGAGGAATGCAGAGATGTCAACCGGAACAGTATGTAGAGGAGTGCGGGAGAGTGGTGGGTTTCTTCTGAGCTACCTTGATGTCATCGGTGCTCGTTGATCTCAAATCAACCGGTGCCGATTTCATGTTCTATCTCTCCAATGAGCTTGTCGAAACCCAACTACCGGACTGCTTGTTCTCTCTCGATCTCGCCAAAACCCAATTGATGGAGAGCCGGACAATGCTGCACAGTTGGAGTGGTGATGGAGGTGGATAGTGGAGGGAACTGGAGTGGAGCGCAGGTGGACTTTCAACTCTTTTGAAATTCAAAAGGGAAAGTGGATAGCTTGGTTTCAGCCTACATTTCGTCTATAAACTAACACCCACACTTGATAGTATTTGTAGTACCGCACACACTATCAATACTATATGTGTGTGTGTGTGTGGCGCTTGAGTTATAAATCTTTCCATGAATATTTGGCAGGAAAATAATCCTCAAGAAGAAAGGATTGGAATGGCACTAGACACGCTCGCACGTGCGATATAGTACCTACGTGCGATTTGTAGGTCCCATGAACCTCCCAAAAACTTCCGCCAGAAGCTCGCGGAAAATAGTAGTGTAAACAAGAAATAAAGATAAATAAATACTGGCGCTATCAAGTAAAATCAAGAAATGAAAAATTGAAACTAACCAAACAGAGATTTTGGTTTCGCGCCTCTCCGTTTTCTTCTTTTTCCTTTTCCGCTCACCACTGTCCTACAGACTCCTGTACTAGGGTTTTCCTCTTCCGCAGATCTCCTTGATTTCTCCCTCTGCTTCGATAATCTTCAGAGAAATTTGATTTGGAGAAAATGCCACCGCCAGTAACCTTGACGGATGGTGCAATCGAGATGCTTTCCAGCGCCGAAGGGCAGCAGCAGGGTTTGGAAGTGAAACCGGTGTTGCAGGTGTGGGACCTCAGGCTTGTGAACACTCAAAATCAGAATAACAGCACTAAGGAGAGATATAGGCTCATTTTATCCGATGGTGTGCACACGCAGCAAGGCATGCTAGCAACTCAGCGCAACGATTTGGTCCATTCTCACAAATTGCAAAAGGGGTCTATTATTCAATTGACTCAGTTCATGTGCAACGTTATTCAAAACCGCATGTAAATTATCTCAAGTTCTTGTTTTTGTTTGCCGTTACATATTTATCTTTGTGGGTCATTGTTATCAATATTTTTTTGAAAAAAAAAAAAAAAACATGATTCAGGCATGAGATA